>BROG01000955.1:0-201601 GCA_030159075.1 Atrina japonica
AGAAGGCTGATCATAAGGATTGCATATGTAGAATATTAGAGCTTTACTCTGTATATTTCAAAATATATAGTCCAAGTTTATATTTATACTTGTTAGTCCATAAATTGCCCAAACATTCCAGAAAGATTACATTATTTGTATGTTCTTCCGTATGATAGGAATGATATCATATCAGACTAGATCAGAATACACAGATATTGGTCAATATGAAAGTTAAAGATTTTGTAGTTTAGTATTTTAAAGAGGAGATGGTTCCATGTTGTGTATGGTAATGCAAGAATTGATTGAAAATGTAATAAAGTAAATAAAAGCGAATCAACAAATAGCATCGTATCTGATTTTGTTATTCTCGTTATTTGTAAATTTTGTTTTTTCTATCTCGGACATTTTTTATGGTACAGGTTGATTATATATGATCAGGATTCGAAGTTAGCTGGAAATACTCATAAAAGAGTTAAATTTCAAAACTGCAAGTAAAAAATGTTGGTACAATAAAACAAATAACAAGTGAGTTTATGAACTTTTTCTGTCCCTGTTATTTTCTGATTAATAATGGTTTATTTCCTAGTTGTTTATCAAAATAACAGTAAAAAGCTCTGGTTACATAGAGAGTTATTCAAAGTTTAGTTTAGCTTGTTGGTTTTCATTTTAGTGTGTGGATTTTAAATCCACAAGCTAAAATTAGCCTGTAACAAAAAAAATAGTTAATTTCGATCCCTGACGGTGAGTTGAGAAAAAGTTGAAAGAACAATATATACATATATATATATATACATGTATATTTATAACATTTTTAATTAAAATTATCAATTAAATAAAAGCTTTTTTTTCACTGTTATTTTTCATTGATTTAACTGTATTTTGATTGGCTTAATGAAAAATATGATATTTTTCATTAAGCCAATCAAAATACAGTGCCAGACCACTAATGAAAATCCTATTAATTAATCCCATCTATAATGTAATGATAATTTTCAATTCATTGTTGGATTATAAACTGATCACATTTGCTAACAAATGCCAATAAATGGTGATGCCATGGTAAAAACTTTTGAACATGTACTGTAGATATGACGTATCAAGAAGGGATTTTCGTGTGAGCTATTTATAACACCGTATCGAAGCTAAACAAAATGGCTCTGCACAGACTTGTTCTGTCTCGACTGAAAAGCAGGCGACATAATGTTTTGATGGAGTAAGTTTAAGTGATCGAAAGGCAGTGGAAATGTTTAATGTATCCACTATCTAGGTCAACAGTTCAATAGTTTTTAAAATGATTCAGTGACACTGGAGATACAGTACAGAAAATTAACATCGAATTAGGCTAACTTCGAAACGTGTTTGCTGTCCAGGCCTATCGATAACTTTGGCATTATCTTTGAGGCACCAAGTGATGTATTTCAATGCAAACGACAGGAGCGTGGAAATATTTCCCTCCAGGCTTCAGTTTTCATTGCGAAATTTAAGCTTTAAAAATATTTCCGAGCCCCTGTGCCAAAATGTGGTTTGTTTATATTTCACAAGCCGTAGACTAGCCTAGCCTACATATTATGATGTACAGAACATCGGTTAAATCTAGGCCTAACGAAACTTAACTAGAAAATGTAATAAATAGCATATTTGACCATTGTTTTGAATAACATGTTTATAACATCTCGTGAGACAGGAGAATACATATTTAACACTCGTGCTACGCACTCGTTTTAAATATGTATTCTCCTTTCTCACTCAATGTAATTAATATGTTATTAAAAAACAATGGTCAAATATCCTCTATCTATCTATCTATCTATCTATCTATCTATCTATATATATATATATATATATATATATATATATATATATATATACAAGTAGTGTTTTCTAACAGTGGTCTTACAAGACGGGTAGTGTATTCTAACAGTGGTCTTACAAGACAGGTAGTGTTATATAACTGGTCTCTCAAGACAGGTAGTGTTATCTAACAGTGGTCTCACAAGACGGGTAGTGTTTTCTAACAGTAGTCTCACAAGACGGGTAGTGTTTTCTAACAGTGGTCTTACAAGACAGGTAGTGTTTTCTAACAGTGGTCTCACAAGACAGGTAGTGTTTTCTAACAGTGGTCTCACAAGACAGGTAGTGTTTTCTAACAGTGGTCTAACAAGACAGGTAGTGTTTTCTAAAAGTGGTCTCGCAATACAGTTGGTGTTTTCTAACTGGTCTCACAAGACAGGTAGTGTTTTCTAACAGTGGTCTCACAAGACGGGAAGTGTTTTCTAACAGTGGTCTCACAAGACGGGTAGTGTTTTCTAACAGTAGTTTCACAAGACGGGTAGTGTTTTCTAACAGTGGTCTCACAAGACAGGTATTGTTTTCTAACATTGGTCTTGCAATACAGTTGGTGTTTTCTAACAGTGGTCTCACAAGACGGGTAGTGTTTTCTAACAGTGGTCTCACAAGACGGGTAGTGTTTTCTAACAGCGGTCTCACAAGACGGGTAGTGTTTTCTAACAGTGGTCTCACAAGACAGGTAGTGTTTTCTAACAGTGGTCTCACAAAACAGGTAGTGTTTTCTAACAGTGGTCTCACAAGACAGGTAGTGTTTTCTAACAGTGGTCTCACAAGACAGGTAGTGTTTTCTAACAGTGGTCTCTCAAGACAAGGAGTGTTTTCTAACAGTGGTCTCACAAGACAAGGAGTGTTTTCTAATGGGTCTCGCAATACATGTAGAGTTTTCTAACAGGGGTCTCACAATACATGTAGAGTTTTCTAACAGGGGTCTCGCAATACAGGTGGTGTTTTCTAACAGTGGTCTCTCAAGACAAGCTTCACTGTATTCCATTGCTAGAGTACGTCGACACAACTCAACTCTGGTCAGCAAGGTTTTGAGAGCTGAATATTACGTGATTATTGCCAGTGTACTTGCAGACATCATCGTAATTGTTAACTATAGTGTAAAACAGAGACCAAATAAATAAAAAACTGAACCAGAGACATATATGTCTCTGCCTGAACCCTTTTGTTTTGTTTCCCATGAGAAAGAAATATAACTTTATTATGATTTCGGAATACGCCTGTGTTATAGTGTCCAGTTACAAATGTTAAGGTTACCAACACATCAAAAAGTTCATACTCTCGTTGCAGTCATCACAATTCACGGACTCTCGGGTCTCTTGTTTTTTGTTTTTTTTTATCAAATATCATTTTTATATAGCCCCCAAAATCACCATAGTTACTCTTTACTCAAGTTAAACTTTTATTCAATAATTTTGATTAACCTTATAAAACTTGATGCGAGCTCAACTTATCTCTTATTGATATGAAGTCTTATTGACAGAAATGATCGTCTTGAGCATTTGTTTAGATCTTATTTGTAAAGCTATAACTATGGTATTGTGGAGTTTGGACGTTAAACAGCAATAATTTAATATTACATAAATACTGCTCGCTGATTGGCTGGAGCAAAGCAAGTTAAATCTGTGTAACCTGCTTTGCTCCCGTATAACTGACATTGCTACGTCACGAGCCCCTTGACGTTACAAAGCAGAAGGAACTGCTTTCAACGGCACTGCTTACATGCATACAGTACGTCTGTCAAGCGAAAACATAAATAAAACCATTACGCTTTATGTTCATGTACTAGAATAACAGATCGTATAACTCAGAAGCCATGGCACACATAAACTCGCAATCATGCTGTTTTTATGACGGACAAGGCCGATACTTAGCCTACCGAAGCACAGGGCCCGGGGCTCGTATTTGGGCATTGTCTATAGTATGCTCGTCCATTCAGAAATGAAAAAACAAAAATTGTGTACATTTCCTCACTTCATTCAGGAAAAAAAGTTGATAAATAAGTAAATAAATCACTGAATTCTCGATTATGAAAGCGAAATCCCCGATACAAATCCATTGCCGACAATGTTTTAATAGTCAAAAGAAATAAACATCCCGTGTTGGTAGATCAATTTGATTGCGTCACGTTTTGAATAGCACACATCAACAGGTTAAGAGGGTAGTAGATGTCAATTGTTTTTATTATGTATTATTTATCTATCACTCACACTTCATGTTTAAAACAATCCTCTATACACAATTTAACTTCTTTTGTTTACGTCATGGGTTTCATTCGAGTAACCTGTTGATTCAGTACACACAGAAATTTCTTTTACATTGGATGACAACATGCTAACATTTCAAACGACCATCATTTCCTATTCAAGTGATTTTTGCCCTTTCAATTGGAATACATTTTTATTTCTAAACAACTGATTTTAATCATTTGGAGCTTTTGTTATTCACTATATTTTATTAAAATTTGAAACATTAAAGGTTTTATTTTCGAAGTGAGCCTTCCCGAATCGGTTCTTCGCGCTGCCATCGTGGGTTGCTAGGCCAGTGTTTTCCTACGTGCTTAACAGTTGACACCTATTTGTTTACTTTTTTTCGAAAATAAAATAAAACCTTATTTGATCTACTATATATCCTGTTCGTGATGTAGTAAATATTTATTATTAAATTGTAAGGATTAACTTTAACATCTTTGCTATTTACTAAAAGAAAACTGGCATGAGGCAGAGTACACTTAGGTGTACTCTGCCTCATGCCAGTTAACTTTCAGTAAATAGCAAACCTGTTAAAGTCAATCCTTAAATAAACAAACAAACAAAGTATTGTGAATATCATTGCCAGTGCTGGTGGACCGTCAGTACCCAGGGTATACATAAACTTAGTACCAGGTATTTTGGCACCAGGTGATTATTTTATACTAAAGTAATGTTTAGCTCAGATAGCACCAACTTTGGTAATACATTTTGCTTTTTTATTAGACCTTGTATAATACCACTTTTTCTTTCGGAAATGTACATTTAGGCTATATTAAATTCGAGCTTAATTGATGAAGTCTTATTGAAAATATTATTAACATAATATCAAAGTTATAATGCTCAAGACGATCGTTTCTGTCAATTAAACTTCATCAGTTGAGCTCCAATTTTAAACAGATTTTCTAAAGAGAAAGTGGTATCAGACAAGGCCAAATAATCAATCTAAACGTATAACCAAAATCCGTCTAAGAGTATCCACTGTAAAAGATGGCTATCTTAGCTTCAGAAGAATTTAGAATTTTAAATTGTGCTACCAGTGCGAAATATTACTTCAGTATAAGATTATCAGCTAGTATCGAAATACGAGCTACTAGATTTATGTATACACTCGGGGACTTAAACGGTCCACCAGCTGTGGCAACGACCTAGTGTTTATGATATTATAACCATAATACCAAAGTTATATATTGACAGAAACGATCTTCTTGAATATTTCTTTAGGTAGCATAGGTTTTGTAAAACTATAATTTTGGTATTGGTATTCGGTACTTGAGTAAATCGGTTTTTTTTTTATTTCTAAAATTTTACATTTCTATTTCATGTAGGCTACATGACTTCTGACCCTGATAACATGTTTCATTGTAAGTAGCAATAACAGGTCAATTTTCAAACTTGTAAGAAACATTACATGCTATACATCATTAGAAAGATCTCTTAAAATGCAGTTAAATGATGCATATTTCAAGTATCTATCTTCAAAATTGAGTTATTGTCCTTTGCTTTTCATGAAAAAGGAAAAATTCTGCCCAAAATTTATACTTTTTTATTTCTTAATTTATATTCTAAAAAAGTCGAATATTTATTAAAAAGAAACAAAAACAAAACTTTATAGTAATATCTTATTATTGCATAGACAACTTACAATAATATTAATTCCTTATAAATCCTTAAAAAACTGAATCACTGGAAGATGTAGCGCGAACAAAATGTAGTCTGATCGTTAATTTTTAGGATCTGTTGAAATGTCATTTAATAAGCACAAAAATATTAGTCATTTAGTCAATAAGGGTGCATGTTTAATATTCAAAAATACATTGTATGTGTACACCACATCATCGTCATCATATTTTATGTTAAACCAATCACAGAATCCGGGTACCTGAAATGACTTAAATAAAACAATTTCAGTTATACAGCAAATTTAAAAAAGAAAGAAAAATCATGCTCATAAATGCATCATAACCTTCCTTTTAAGAATGAACCCAATTTAACTTAGACTCTAGCATATTTTCACCATAGGAATTATTCAGTTTTAATTAAATTAATTTAATTTTATTAAGTTTTAATTAAGGCAAATAAAATATATACATAACAATCTTTTAACAAAGTTTCTATCTTACACAATGTATATTAATACATAGGTTTCAATATCATGTTTTTTATGAATAATTTACAAAATATAAAAAACTTTCATCTTACCAGAGCTCCAGATATGGAGAGTAAGAGGGTATTTTAAAAATTTGAAAATCAGCTTTGGAATTTAGGACACGGTGTGAAATTACTCATTGGAAATTGAATTTACAATTGTAATAGTGACGGTTTATATATAATTATATAAAACACCCTTTAAATATTTAATAATAAAAATACCCTTTAAGAATTTTGATTTACCCTATCAATCTTATTTCTGGGAGTGAAATACCTTTTACCTGAAAATGTTATCTGGAGCTCTGATCTTACCAACTTAGGAATATACCATACCTATAAAAACTTCAATCAATAACTTGCATAAAACAAAAGCTTTCATCTTGGCAACTAAGTTATACGACAAACGCGGTAAACCTTGTGTCTTTTCAAATTTTGAAAATTAACTAACGAGAGTTAGATAACCATGATAATCAACAAACACTCGTTGTAGTATCTCTATATAATATAATCTTCCTAAAATTATTATAAAGAAGTTATGGTCCGGACAAGATTGATGGATTCTAATATAATTTATGACTCAATTTACAAAATGGTAGAATCCATATATGTTAAATATGATTTTGCTTTCTTTGCTTTCATGGACATGAATAATTCTAACTCATCAACCCCTGAAAAACAATGAACTCTTCTGTAAATCAATGACTTGGAACAGTCCAAATGTCTTCAGGGGTTAATGGGTTAAGCAATCATTTAAAGGTATAAACATCAACAGTTCAATGTTAAAGTAATATGAGCTGTCGTCGGCGCAAAATTTTACATGCAGATTTTATGCAATATTTTATCTCATAGACATCCCAAAGAGATCACCAAATGGTTAAAAAACGATTGGATGCGTATAGTTACAATAATCTTGTCAAACTTAGCCCGTTGTATCCATTTCTTTGAATCCACCTTTGAGCGCCATTTACTCGCATTGGCTGATGTCTTATATATAATATTCATGAGCTACGAAAAATTTCCATAGCCAATGGATTAATTCAATGATTTAAAGTCAATTCTTCCGAATTGCATTTAATTGATAACATTAACTTTGTTAAACTATTCAAGTAACAGGAAGAAACCGACCACAATTACTAGAATTTAACATCTATGCAACTAAGCATAGAACTCTACAATAACTTTCTGCAACCTAGGAATCATCAATGGAACAAATTCATGTACCACGTGATACCCGATAACGTTTGTGCGGGACTATTGTTTCTATTAGTGATGGAATGACGATAGAAGACGATATCCCGCGCTTACGTCATTTCAGCCGGAAGATTACGCTACGTTACGTTACATTCCATCGCCATTGGATATACTAGTACCGCACAAAAGTTATCGGTTATCACGTGGTACATGAATCAGTCCCATTCAAAATACAGAATGGGGATTTGACCTACATTCTTTTGTTTGTTTGTTTTATTTAAGGATTGTTTTTCATTTTTTGGACTTCATCGAGTATAAAGGCAATGCATTATGGAAAAAAATTCTGTGCAGCACGAAGTCCAAAAAATGAATAACAATCCTTATATTTATATATAATACCATTTTCTTTTAATCTGTAGTCAGCTTGTTATGAAATTCATTCGATGTAATTGGCTTTGCGGTAGGAGGTTTTTTCATATGATGTAATAGCTAAACTGCTGTGTGAGACGAGAAGTAGTTCCCCTTTTCTGTCCGGAAGTACTAAATGGAATTAAGGTTTATTTTCTTATTTTCATATCATTTTGAAAGAAACTAGTGATATGGAAAATTTTGAATAAGTGTCAGATTTGTTTTTAAGTTATTTTAGAATATTCGTCTGCTTGGTAACCGGAAGGTTAAATGTGTCAGAAGAGAATTGAAATTGCAAATGGCTGCGCCCATGAGTATGCTGAATAATGTATTTACAACGAATTTGCGTTTGAATTCTGATATATTATAAATGGGATATACTATAGAAAGATTTAGTGTGACTTACAAGAAGTGAGACAGCTAATATTAATATATGACAACTGAAAGTAGCCATTTTATTTGACATTTTTTACCAAGCAGCTGGGAACCACGATGACTGATTGGTACGTAACCTACGTAAGTAGGCCCATTTCACACGACCTAATTTCACACGATGCGGGTGACGAATTGTTTCTGATAGGAATATCCAGTGAAGGCAAACAAATCGACTTGTTTATCAAGAGATGATTGACAAAGTTGCACTAGGCCTTACTTTCTTTCTTTCTGTTGTAACTATGAAGCCAGACGGTGGTCTGTGGTTCTGGTCATAACATGACCTAGATATATCGCGATATGGGCCTGTAGGCTGTACAATGTGCTACAGATGTAGTCTCGTGTTTCTGATTTCTTTCTGTGATTTTTAATTGTTTTGTGGTAGGCCTAATGTATGGCTTTTAAGATTAAATATATAAGAAATAAACATGTGATATTCTATTCTTTATTGATTCGTTCATGTATTCTTACGCTGAAAAGTAAAGTGGTTAATACTCGGGGCACGCGACTGTGTTTACCGGAATATTAAATATATCGCTCTATATACTTGCAATGAAGGGAATTGCAGTCGGTATGTAAATATTATTGTTTAACGTCCCACTCAAGAATCTTTCACTCATATGGAGACGTCACCATATGCCGGTGAAGGGCTTCAAATTTTAGCCTATGCTCGGCACTTACGGCCATTGAGCAGTGAGGGTTCTTTAACGTGCCGACACCTTTTGTGACACGAGACCTCGGGTTTTACTGTCTCATCCGAATGACAGGAAACCAACCTGCCGCCGGCTGGACTCGAACTCACGACTTCACGATCAAGAGTCGAGCGCGCTACCGACTGAGCCAGGCCGGCTCGACCTACATTCAAAGGGACTTAAAATGCTTTAGGGACATCTGGTAATGTAACATCAGTTTAATAACTTAGGCACAGCAAAGAGTAAACCTTCACCTTAGATGTATGCTGGACTGTTCTGTGTCTCTAGCTACCAGATCAAGCATACTGGTCATGGTTGTCAGGGAAATATTCAAGTCCTCTGTACTGCTTCCAACTTAAATGACAAGAATAAAACAAAGATTAAGCATTAAATGCAAATGGTGAAAATTAAACTAAAAAGAGTAGAGTACTGAATTGGATCAACATTCATTCAAACAGTATCGGTAATCTAGTATATCATGGAACTTCAAGCACTATATATTACAGGTGGATTGTAAAATCATATGTATTCACACACCGCTAGTGTAATGTTTGTAACAAATTGATATTTATACAATAAAGAATCAGTTCATCACTCATAACATTGGTTTACCTTCTTTTGAACAAGCAAGGTAAAGATTAATACCATAAAGCTAAAATAAAATTTCAAGTTCTGTATCAGACAACGGATCAAGGCAATCAATCAGAGCTGGGTCTTCCATGGCATCATTACAAACAAGCTGAACTGCTTTGCTTAGTTGCCACTTTGCTATAAACAAGTGTTCACTAATAGAATCAAGTTCTTCCATCAATTCCATAATGGTTTTGTTGGATGTCCTGTCTTTATAACAATTTGTCATTTCCTTTCCAGTTTTAGGATTCTTAGACTTTACACTGTCCCATTTTGACCACTGGCACATTTCACATCACTTACGTAACTTGGACAGTCACAGTTGTTCTGTCCATGTTACAGGCGATTACTGTATTATTCTTTCCAAATTGGTACAACTGTCATGATATTTCAAAATATAACAAATTGATTATGATAAATGGTGTGTATCTACCAAGAACACAGTGCAGAGGAACATTTCAGTTAAAAAAAAGAAAATATTCTGAATATTTTTACAAGATCGCCATTTAATGCATCAATGAACGTAACTTATCCTTCACTTCCGCCCATCGTAACTTTTTAGACAGACTACAATCAATCAACCCTTTCTGACTTGGATCTGTTAAAAATGGCGCGTTTTTTGTTTTTTGTTTTTGTTTTTTGGTTTGACGTCATCTAATCACTGCGCAAGTCAAAGTCTTTTTTTTATTTAGAATTTACTATTACTGGTTAAAAATAGCCTTGGGAAACTCCCGAATGTAACACAAGCCATTTTTGGACAAACACACGCTAGGTAGATTAGGCACCGTGTTTTTATAACGAATGACAGATCGATTGTCGGTCTTTCGTATCAGATACTTAAATATTAACCCAGATTTTAATTTCCATCACTTTCCACTGCCTTAGATTGTTAAATGATGCATTTCCACATCTATAAATAGGTTGGTGATAATGGACAGACGTTACGTTCAAATCACGCTTAGATAATCACTGCGCAAGTCAAAGTCCTTTTTTATTTAGAATTTACTATTACTGGTTAAAAATAGCCTTGGGAAACTCCCGAATGTAACACAAGCCATTTTTGGACAGACACACGCTAGGTAGATTAGGCAACGTGTTTTATAACGAATGACAGATTGATTGTCGGTCTTTCGTATCAGATACTAACATATTAACCCAGATTTTAATTTCCATCACTTTCCACTGCCTTTTACCAATTTTATTAGAATAACTTTGGTATTTTGTTTATAATATTAAGATATATACTACAAAAATTGGCAAGCAACTAATTTCTAAGCTGTAAGATTTATCGATAAAAATAATTTATATACGGCTACCCCAAAGTATCACAGAACAAAGAAGTAGCCATTTCACAAATGATTGGATATGCCAGGACGTGTTCAACATATGAACATTTCATAGGCAGATGTAAACTACTCGCTGACAAATTATTGACACAGGGATATCAAAAACCGCATTTTATGTCAACGTTCCGCAAATTTTACGGTCGGTTTTGTTTACGATTACTCTGTTTCACTAAGTGAAATGCTGAGTTGCCTTTTCGTTGGCGGTTGTTGAGACGTCTGTACCAATTGTGACGAGGATTCGTTCCTCATGTATTTCATTTGGATTTGACTGTGGACTCACGCGGGGTGTGACCGGTCAACAGGGGGTGCTTACTCCCCCATGGCACCTAGTTTTATGTCTTGGTTCCCAGAGGTCCATTTATTTTTACCAGATTTGTATCTATATCCTGGACATCCTAAAGCTTTATACTTTCGTATCAGATTTTTTATATAATCTGACCTATGAAACTTAAATTTGTAGTATAACGATTCTGATAAATTTGAAACTTTGTTTTAATAACGAAAATTGCGACCAATAACTTTGATAAAACAGAAGCTTTCATCTTACTTATGAAAACTTTAATAAAACAGAGACGGAACATTTACAAAAATGTTTTCATCTTACCAATGAAAACTTTTTTCAAGCATGCAGGAATTGTAAGAACCATCAGTATTCAGTAGCCATATTTGCTGATACCTGCGATATTACATTCCATCATACCACTCTGTTTGGTCATTTTTAACAAACTTATGTTTAATGTTTTTCCAAACTAGAAAAAAGTCTTTCAGATCTAGACCTGTTAGTACTGGTTTCACTCGGCAGCGTGAAAGATTCCAGAATTAAATTTTAACATTTTCCATCATTTCTTTCCAAGTCAAGTCTTTCCAAGTTTTTCTGGTTTGAAGATTTTCTGTTTCTCTCCTTCTTGCTTCTTGTGTTTTTTGAAGTGTCTCTTGTAAAATAGCTTCTTGCCTTCGAATTATTTCGTCTCTTTGTGTCTTATATAACTCTCTTGCTCTAGCTACATTACTATATGAATCCTTTAGTTGTCTGATCATTTCTTCTGTGTCCTTATTATCTAGCCATGATTGAGTGTTATTCATCGAGAATATAATATATGCTTCTGCTGAGTGATTTTATAAGAGGTTTATATCTCATGAGGCTATCCAAACTGGCAAAAACGGACTCGCTGAATTTATTGTGTTTGGCTTAACATTTTGTAATTTCTACCAATATGGGTTTTCAAATGTACCACCGGGAAGATAGTCTCGAAAATGTTTCTGCGCTTGTTTAGTAATTGCTGGAAGAAAAATTATACGTCTCCCCATCGTATTTTCTCATATACTTTGTCTCTTTTCACAAAGATGTTATCCCCAAATGGTAAAATTTGTCCATTTGCTTTGCATCAATCAATAAAGAATATATTGTTTGTTTATTGCTGTTTAACGTCCCACTCAAGAATCTTTCACTCATATGCAGACGTCACCAAATGCCGGTGAAGGGCTTCAAATTTTGACCTATACTCCGCCATTGAGCGGTGAGGGTTCTTTAAGTGCCGACACTTACTGTGACACAGGACCTCGGTTTTACTGTCTCATCCGAAGGACAGGATATAAAGAATTGAATATTCAGGTCATGTATAACCCACTGATTTGCCCCATGATCTTTAAGAAACTTTTTAAATTTTTTTCATGGAAAAAATAAACTACCCTGCGTTATGAAAAAGGATACACACGCTTCATTTTTAGACACAGACGGGAAATTAACAACTAAGCTATACGGCAAATGAGACGAACATTTCATATGCAGAGGTGAACTACTCTTTGACAAATTATTGACACAGGGATATCAAAAACCGCGTTTGATGTCAACGTTCCGCAAATTTTACGGTCGGTATAATAGTCTTGTTTGCGACTACTCTGTTTCTCTAAGTGAAATAATGAGTAACCTGTTCGATGGCGGTTGTTGAGACGTCTGTACCAATTATGAGAAGGATTCGTTCCTCACGTATTTCATTTTAATTCGACTGTGGACTCACGGCGGGTGTGACCGGTCGACAGGGGATGCTTACTCCTCCATGGCACCTGATACCACCTCTTGATTTCAAGAGGTCCGTGTTTGTCCATTTTTACCAGATTTGTACATATATCATGGACATTCAATTTCATCGAAATTTTTTACATAATCACTTTGTTCTTCATCAAACATTTCCTGGTTTATTTCTCTTTAAAATTGTATTTCTGTGATGTCTTCTGAAATTAGATTTTTTGCCTAAAATGTTTGTTTTTTTCTTTCAACGTGTTGCATCTTTCATCCTCTGTTTTCGGCGACTTCTTCTTCCGTCTTGGAAACTTTCTCTCATTTCTGTTCTTTTCAGTTGTTCTGATTTGCGGCACTCCTTAATTAAATATGAAAGTTTTTGGCATGTCCATTATAGCAACTTCTTCCACTTTTTTTCTACTTCCTGTTCCAATATCATATTCTTGGATATTTCTGCTTGTAGTTCACTTGCGATTTTGGAAATTACGTATGAAGCTGTATGTCTGGATTAAGGGTATCCATTTATTTTTCAGTCTGAGTTTTTGAATTCGTATCCATAGAACACAAGGGGGCAGACAAAACTTTATGATAACAATCAATATTCCTACATGTTTCAGGTTTGAATTTGTTTCGGCAACCATTTGACTTTCTTATAATAAGTGTTAAACTTTACTGAAAATGATGAATCTTCAATACTGTTCCCTTTTTCCTGTAAATTACTGGCAACTTCTTTAACAGTTTTATTTTCAAGCATACGAATTATATCTTTTTTATATAGAGATGAAAATGACATTGCCTTCAACTAACTGATCCTGAGTGTAAAGATCACTAGGAAATAGCCGTAGTGTGCCCTGTATGTAAATTTCCGTATGAGTATTACCTTTTACCGTCGGTATCGCAGACTTGTCTGCCTTGAATTGTGCTTCTCTTATTGGTCTTCTGTTTAGCATTACCTTTTACTGTCGGTATCGCAGACGTCTCTGCCTTGAATTGTGCTTCTCTTATTGGTCTTGTGTTTGACTTGCTGTCTGGTGAAATAAACAGAAAAATCATAAATAGAAAAATATAAATGGCCTTATCGGTCACCTGAGTAAAACAGGCCACACATCTTTTTTACGCAAACTTGAAGTGGCTTCCCATGGGGATGCTTCCTACCAATTTGAATTCTTTGCCGATATCAGCGACCCCAATTGGGACCGTTTTTCACCTGATTGATTTTTCATTCGCAAACTTTGTTTGCCTTTATAAACCTTAAATATCAAATATAAAGTCAATCTGACTTCCAATTGATGAGAAGATTTTTAAAAATGCTCAATGTACCGCTATGATAGACTTTGGTTTGTAAATGCAGTCTTGGCAGTATTTTGTTATCAATATGTACTAATATAACAAGGTCGTTTTCTGACGGTGGTATAACAGGAAGTACAATATGACAAATTCCCTAGCCTTGGATGCTGGCCCAGTCATACTTCATATACTGACAACGTTAGCATCTGTGAGCCAGGATCCCAGGCTACATATTCCCAAAACGATGGAGCATCGAATTTTTTTTGTAAAGGGTCTGACCGGCCAATGTCGCCATGCCCGGTTGATCATTACTGAGAAATGGCAACCAATCGGAGGATTACAATAGCAATAACAGTCCCCAAAATCTAATTTCAGAAGACACATCATAGAAATACAATTTTAAAGAGAAATAGACCAGGAAATGTTTGATGAAGAACAAAGTTATCTTGTAAAAAATTTCGATGAAAATTCATTAAAATACACCACAGAACTTCAGACTTGTGTTCACTCACTTCTGAGTAATCATGTTAGTACAAAAAGGATTGGTCCTGTAATAGAAGCATGTTTAAAACTCGTTGGCAAAACACCTGACCGACTTCCATCAGCGATAACCATCAGTAACATAAATGTACAGTGGTTGATACTTGCAAGGAAACAGATATCAGAAGAGATATCCCAGGAGAAGAAAACCACGAGGGAGACTGACGAGACATCTAAATTTGGTACAAAGTTTGGTTTGTATGGTGTTAGAGACTCTGCAGGAAATTCATACGTTTTATGATTAAGGGAACTTGTTACTAAGTCAGGGAAAGACACACTGGAAACGTTTAAATAGATTCAATTTGATTAATATAAGAGGTACTTTGATGCACAGAATTTGGTATCTGAGAACATTTTGTTTCATATTCGCAATACAATGTCCGATCGTGCTGCGACGGAAATGAACTTCAACAAGTTATTGGAAACATACAGAATTAAAGTTCTTTCAGAAATGGTGAGAGATTGGAATGATCTAGATTTTTGTCACGTTTAAATACATTTTTGTGGCCTTTATTCCCTTGTTCATATTGCAGAAGTTGCTAATCAATCCATGCTTGAGGTAGAAAAGACAAATTTCAATGGAGATGTTCCAATTTTCAATAGAATATTTAAAAAAAACTCAGAATCAGGGAGTTTGAGGTAAATATGTTGCAAAGCCTTCTCTTATAATGGGGATGCAAATAAGGATATCACGGTCCTTTAATGACATTTATTAAAGATTTTCTCAAAGAAGGATGTCCAGGATATAGGTACAAATCTGGTAAAAATGGACAATTGAAATCAAGAGGTGGTATCAGGTGCCATGTAGGAGTAAGCATCCCCTGTCGACCGGTCACACCCGCCGTGAGTCCACAGTCGAATTAAAATGAAATACGTGAGGAACGAATCCTTCTCATAATTGGTACAGACGTCTCAACAACCGCCATCGAACAGGTTACTCATTATTTCACTTAGAGAAACAGAGTAGTCGCAAACAAGACTATTATACCGACCGTAAAATTTGCGGAACGTTGACATCAAACGCGGTTTTCGATATCCCTGTGTCAATAATTTGTCAAAGAGTAGTTCACCTCTGCATATGAAATGTTCGTCTCATTTGCCGTATAGCTTAGTTGTTAATTTCCCGTCTGTGTCTATAGTTAGTAAAATGTCTAAAAACGAAGCTTGTGTATGCTTTTTCATAACGCAGGGTAGTTTATTTTTTCCTTGAAAAAAAATGAAAATGTTTCTTAAAGCCATGGGTTAAATCAGTGGGTTCTACATGACCTGAATATTCCATCTTTATATCCTGTCCTTCGGATGAGACAGTAAAACCGAGGTCCTGTGTCACAGTAAGTGTCGGCACTTTAAAGAACCCTCACTGCTCAATGGCGGAGTATAGGCCAAAATGTTAAGCCCTTCGCCGACATTTGGTGACGTCTCCATATGAGTGATAGATTCTTGAGTGGGACGTTAAACAGCAATAAACAAACAATATATTCTTTATTGATTGATGCAAAGCTCTAAGGTTGACATGTAAACTTGTAACGTCTCCCCTATGGAATTTGATTGAGAAAAAGGAAATTCGCATAAGGGATATGAATAGGTATTGTAAAACGATAAAAGTGTAGCAACTGTGACGATGTGAAAATCACGGGTCTTTCGGCAGGCGTGACACGTAAAAGAACCCTCAGCGCAATCAGTTTCAGATTTTCATTCCATAGCACAGGTCAAAATTTGTAGCTTTTAACTTATAGCTGGTGATATCTCCAATATCCGTGAAAAATTATCGGTGTGACGCAAAATAAACAAATAATGTAGGAAAATAATCACTGATGGTATCACATCTACTTTAATGCACACCATAATAAATGCAAGACTATGTTACACCGGAAATTATAATTGTTGTTTGCGAGATCAGCTGATCGATAGATGGCGCTGTATTACTTCGGTGTACGTCAAAAGTTTGGCGTTCTTCCTGGAAACGCAGTGAATGACGTCACAATTGAAACCTTTCTACATGTTGGTTGATGGTTGAACGACTTCACACAAGCACAGTTAAAAGAAATCGAAAAGTCTGAATATATACGACCATGGCTGCCATATACAAAAATAATTATGTAAGTTACAATTACGATGTCATTAATAAAGTTCTTGTACTTGTTAAAATCCAATAAGACGGCGGTGTTAAATTTTCACAATTTAATGTTAAAACGCCGACACATACCGTAACAATATTTATATATAAAAATATATAGATAGCTAAAGGGAAGGTGATAATTATTAGTTCTTTTTATCTCCTGTCAATATTCAATTATTTTAAGTATTAGTATCATGTCGATATATAAATGATAACCGTTGTACGCTATATCGCATTATACTGATGTACATGTACTTTCATTTAATTTTAGTGGAGTTTAATCAGTTTTGTATATGAATTACAAAGGTACGGATGTGCTTTATTTGGTACGAAAATCATCATCATCATCATCATCATCATCACTAATAAAATAATGATGATTATTGTTATTGTGAATTAACTCAAACTGACTTTCTATATCTGATTGTCCACAAGTAAAGAAAATATTCCATCAGTAAATTTGAGTTAATTATCTACAGGTAACCGTACAGCTAAAGCCAGAATGAACTCTTGGGCTTATTGGTAGAGAATCCGGGTATCGATCCCGGTGTTACAGAGTGAGGCTCCCCACATAGCCAAACTCTCCTCCCCCCCGGCGATCCTACTCTAGAGTGAGCCTTCCCCCATAAGGGGGAAGGTTCACTCTAGAGCTAGTCTTCCCTCTGTGTAATTTTGAGTGAGACTTCCCCCCCTAGAGGGGAAGTCTCACTCTACAGTCAACCCTCTCCCTAAAGTCGCCTGCACTATGCCACATGCACTATGCCACATATGTATTATACCCTCAGGAAGGGGACATAGGACTGGGGATAAAACTGACATTTCGGAGCCAAATTTGTTATTGACTACTGGGCTTACTGGAAGTTTCTGAGTGACGCCAAAGGTATAGGAGGTAGGGATTGGCATGAGTTCTCACATGCACTATGCCACATATGCCCTAGACCCTCAGGAAGAGGACACAAGCCTGAAGATAAAACTGACAATCGAGAAGGGACGCAGAGGGTACAACTGAAATTTTGGGACCAAATTGTTATTGGAAGTTAAAGTAGTATACATTTATATTAACAACTTCTACCCCCCTCTTTAAAAATGTCTAGATCCGCCAATGATTTAGTTCTTCGTGTGTGAAAATAACTCTGTACGTACAAAGAACTTTTTGTAATACAAATAACTCTTTACGTACAGATAGTTCTTAGTTTTTTATTGTGGATCTTCTACGCCGCCGTTAAATGTATATATAACAGCAAAAAAAAAATCGTGAGACGGGAACTTGAAGGTGGGGAAATGTCACCATGGGGAATTTTACACTTTATTACTAGTTGTTGCATGAGACTTCATGGAGGTGGGCAGGTCTGTTCTGGGTCGAGACTTCCCAGGACCACCGGTGATAAGATAGCTCTAGGGTGGAGACAACGGGGGGATGTCTGGATATGGGGGAAGCCTCACTCTATAACTAGTTGTAGAGTGAGACATCCCCTGGGGGTGATCCTGCTCTGGAGCGAGACTTCCCCCAACTGTTAACCTTTTTTCAAGAGTGGATTAATGTTCCCATGCGAATGATTAATGGATTGATGAACTCCTTGCTTAGAATAATCAAGGCTGTGACAAATGCGCGATTGAGGGACGCGTAGAATAATTTGACGCGGGGCGTTTCGAGACCAATAATTTTGATATTTTGCTATTAACTTTCCACCTTTTAATGGAAAAATTATGTATTTCATATTTTGCCAACATAAGGAGGCGTACACCACCTCCGTCTGAACCCTGTTTTGCATAGGCCTAATACTGAAGTTATACGTTTGAAAAAGGACATAATAAGTGTCAAAGATGATCGTTCCCGTCTATAAGACATAAGTTCAAACTCAATTTAAAAAAATAATATTATGAAAATACAATACTTAAATGTACCGGGTCCCACCAAAGACTTGTAAAAAAGGAAGTGACTATTCCATCGGCAAGCGCTCGAAATACGATGTGAAAATCACGGGTTATTCGGCAGGCGTGACACGTAAAAAAATCCTCACTGCATTGGTTTCAGTCCGCAGTACAGCTTTTTTTTTTAACTTCTAGCATATTCTTAAAAAAATTTCATCGGGATGCAAATAAACAAAGTATGTAGGAAAATAATCACTGGTGGTATCACATGTACTTTAATGCTCACCATAATAAATGTTAGTTTAGTCATTATCGCTATTAGCAAGATCAGCTGGTCGATAGAGGGCGCTATATCACTTAGATGTACGTCAAAAGTTTGGCGTTCTTCCTGGAAACGCAGTGAATGACGTCACAATTGAAACATTTCTACATGTTGGTTGACACGACTTTACACAAGCACAGAAAAAGAAATCGAAAAGACTGAATATATACGACTATGGCAGCCATGATCGAAAACGATTTTGTAAGTTACAATTATTACGATGTAAATAGTAAACTTATTTTTGTCAAAATCACAGGAACACGGCTGTGTTAACTTTGCCTGACGATTTAATGGTTTAACGACAATATATTCAGTGAGATTTTTAGAGACTATAATTGGTATGGAATGCTAAAAGGAAGGGGTTAGTTTGTAGCTATTTTTTTTTTATCTTCTGTCATTTTTCAATTTGCTGTGAAAGTTTTAATTTTAATGGAGATTGATTTATTTTGTATATTTCAATTTTTTAAATTACAAGGGTGTGGTTGTGCCTTATTTGGTATGAAAATCATCATCATCATCATCATCACTATTATTATCATTATTGTTCAATTTTAAGTTTAATATCTTCGTTATACAAAAAGATAACAGCTGTTTCAGACATAGTTGACCTGATATATATTTCAGATCTCGGTTGACAGAGTGAGGTCAGTTCAGAAATTTATAGAGAAGCCTTGTTCATGCTCAGAACCAGAAATTCTCAATTATGACGAGAAATTCTACTCCAAACTCGGGGATACAAACTCGGAAAATGATCAATATACAGGAATAATTGAAAGCAAAGAAATTCGAGAATCAAATTTGGGCCTACAAACAAAAGATGGAGCACCAAAACAAATACAGATCATTGCAGAAATAAATCCTTTCCAGTCTAAAAATAAATCGTCATCGACTCTAGACACCGACCGAATGAAGTCTGAAAATACAGAATTGAAAGCAAAACTACATAACTACCGTGGACAATATGAAATGGACAACAGAGTGGAAATTCTGTCCACTGAAATTATAAAGGTACCTCTCTCTCTTTCTCTCTCTCTCTCTCTCTCTCGTTAATGTGTGCTTATAAGGCGTTGTTGATGTGGTTTTTGTTTGTTTATTCCATACCACACATGAAAACAGCTGCATTTCACCCGTAAATAGTTATGTCCTCATAAGAGTGAACAAAAATGTTTAGCTGTACAAACGAAAGACCGATAGTGAAAAGAAAACACACACAGTAATGATATAGGTAAATGTAATACTGGTTATTACTAAGAATAAATATTTTTGAAAATATGTTTAAAATTTAAAATGTATTTTCCACAGGTTCAAAGTCCAACACGACAGACAAGAAAGTTAAAAAACAGAATTCAAAGGTTCAGTCGTTCTCTTGTGAGAGGATTTCACGCTCTGCTCTGTTGCAAATCCAAAACTACCACTGAAGAGCAGTAATTACTCCTTTTTACGATGAATTTCTGTGATAGACTTTTTACACGCTGTTGTATTCTAGTTATTTTTATGATTATAAAATATTATTTTCGTGTACACAGTCTTGCAATTAATTTTATTAAATTTTTACATCTGGGTGATGTTGAAAACATTTTCAAATAACCACCCAAAGTTCGCACAAAAATCCGTTGGGAATTTGCTACCTGAAAATGGCACTTCCGGTAAGACTTTGTGGTTCAACATTAATAACAAAAATAAATACATGTATCCGATACAAAAAGTTGAAAACGAACAATTTGAACCAACGAAGGCTTATATTATAGGATGAATATGGTAGGATGGATCATGAGGTAGGCCCTTTGCAATCTTTGGTTATAAATTATATATCAAACACAAATACAGAAATTACAAAACACCAACAAACTAACCCGGCCCCAACCGTAAACGCGAATGATGACCTAGTTTTGGTTAGGACGTCATGTCTCAGAGTCAGATGATTGTTGCTGTAGGTCGAGATTTGGAACCCCAGGCGGGATCGGGTGAGTTTGTAGGTGCTGTGTTATTTCTGTATTCATATATATATATATATATATATATATATATATATATATATATATATATATATATATATATATATATCAATATCGGATTATTTTAAAACCGGATTTCACGATGAAAAACCTTTACTGCAGTGACATCACTCCACATTAAACAAGCGACAAGCAGTTTTACCGCTTGCGGTTGTCTTATGGTAGAGCGTTCGACTCGCAAGCGAAAGGTCGCGGGTTCGATTCTGGGACCGGGTCATACCAAAGACTTTAAACATTGTAGTGACTGTTCCTTCTGCATGCGCTTGGCACGCGAAATGAAAGTCACGTGTTTTTCGGATGAGACTGAAAACCGAGGACCCGTGTCGCGGAAGGCGTGGCACGTAAAAGAACCCTCACTGCATGGGCGTCAGTACATAGCACAGGTCAAAAATTGTATTACTTCACCTAAAGCTGGAGACATCTCAATATAAGTGAAAAATTCTTGATGGGATGTAAAACAACAATCAAACAAACAAAACCGAGTAGCTTTAGAATGTTCATAATTCTAAGAATATTCTCTGCCTCGGCGACTCTCTGTATTTAGCGACTACCTGCCGTATGCGACCTAATTGAAATCATGAAGTATTTTCTATATAAAACACCTGGTTTAAGAGAAAACATGCCTCCCGTAATTTATGGCTATAATTTTTACTTCCAAACTTTTTACACTGACATTTACGACGCCTTGTTTATTTTTGTCTTTTCATAATGTGACCAGTTTGTCAGTGAGAATCTCTGATCATGCATACATATGTAAACGTGAAGAACTTACAAAGACCGATGCAGTGTTCCCTGCTGTACCAATGTCAATGCACAAGATGTACAGTGAGGTGTCAGAATTGATGCAACTTTTTTGTTTTTCTCTATATGTTTCATATAACTCTACAGTTTTTCAACTGAAAACGTTATTACAAAGGCATTTCCTATTCAATTTCAATACAATTTCCCCAATCAACCATTAATGTTTTGAAGTTTATGTGTTTGAAATCAGTTTTCTGTTAAGATTTCTGAATCTTCAAAACAGAAAATCTGAACATATTGAGCAAATGCACTATGTTTTAAGTTTTGTCGAAGTTGTTTTAGAAAAGACTATCCATGAATGTTTTGAAAAAGTGTGAAGTTTACGTGTATGAAACAAATATAAAAAAATAATGCATCAATTTTGGCACGTCACTGTATATGCAACTTCTCTTTAACAAATGAAACATTTTTAAAATGAAGTCGAACTAATAGTCCCCAGTGGGACATATCGTCGAAATATATAATTATCTCACATGAGACCGATTTGTCTGCGAATTTAGATGTCAAAGGAAAATGTTATCTCACCCTGCAGGGTGAAATAAGCCCATTCGGAAAGTGTCAGAAATACGGTTTAAAATGTTGTCGTCTGCAGATGGGTGTCGTCGTTCCTTTTTACTGTTTCAACGTGAGAGAAAAACAGTCAAACACCATTTTGAGGGAGGAATGGCGAAATCTCAATCCTCGTGCACAACATTTTGTTTCTCCATAACTCGGCCAGCCTCGCATGGACAAACAAATTTCTGTGCACCCGGATTGAGATTTCACCATCCCTACGTCAAAATGGTGTTAAATTGTATTAATTTTCAAATTATATAATCTTTTCTATATCTACTTCAAAGTAAGCCTTCTTGGGTTCAGAATCAGAGTGGGGTTGGACAAAAAAGAATATGGATGGCAATGTATTTAAATATGCGAGCTACTGAGTGTCGGTCAATGTCATATTGCGATATTACAGGTTCTTACCAATAAAGTGCTTCAATGAATAATTGGTCAAAATGTAATGAGATTTTCGTAACTCATTGTTTTTATGTACTCGTATAACAATATTGGAAAAGCACCCGATTAAATAACATTTGATCACCTCAAATGCTTACCCTGTGTCGGTCCGTTACGATAACAGTGCGGGCCAAGCATACGAGTTGTAATACACCCACCAAACAGAAAAATATCAAATTTGTTTTGGAAAGGTCACACGTGACATATAATAGAATACCACATTAAAACTCGGATGTGGATTATCATAAGAGATAGCATGCAGAGGAGAATCCAGGAATTTTCAAAGAAGGCGCGTTAAGTTTTTTTGGGAGAATTGCCCCCTCCCTATATTTGACACGATGCAAAATGGTTCGTTGTTGTGTTCTTATAAAATTTGCCTTTTTTATGATTAGATCTTTACAATCTTAACTGAAAATAATCCAAGAACAAATGGTATAAATATTGATTCTATGAAAATTTTGTTTACAAAAAATCAATATGGAACACAAAACAAGACAAGAACAAAATACAATGTACTCAAAACACAGAAAACTAAAGATCGGGTCTCCGGAATCTACTAATAAAAACGGATAACCTCGGGTGAGTTAGTGTAAATGTGAAAAAATGCATTAAAAAATCTAATTGAGTAAAATTTAGGGCAAACTTATTTTAAAATAACTTACTTTTACTTTTTTGAAATTGCAATAGATTAATGACTCAAACCGATTTCAAAAAAAAAAAAAAAATGTGAAAATCGGGACTGGTCCAGTTCAACACAGTTTGGAAAAAAATCAAAGTGCGTCAATATAGAACTTTCAATTTCTTTTTGTTTCCACGTTATTATGCAGTATTGTTTTGGGAAAGAAGGTATTTTTACCGGTCATTGCTTTGAAGAATTTCTTGAGATGGTTTCTTTGCCAGTTCATCAGTTCTTAGATTTAATGTTTCCTGTGTACTCTGCCTCAACATTGGTTAATTGAAAAGTTAATGTTAATCCTTAAATAGATACAAATCTGATAAATCTGTATGATATCCAGGATATGGTAACACCTTTTGTTAAAAGCACATGAACACTCCGGTGTAAAAATTTTCACAACTTCTAAATGTTTAAACGCCGCCACATTCCTTAAGTGTATCTTATAAAAAACAAGAGGCCCATGGGCCACATCGCTCACCTGAACTGTGTTGGTATCTTACAAATATGGGAATCTCAAATTATTTTAACACTCCTTAGGAGTGGAAGAGACCAAAAAATGAATGAAAATGACAAAGTTAGGAAAGATGTCAAAAACATGTCAAAAATTAGTTTTCCGAAATTACCACACTTTAATCATGTTTCTATGTAGATCACTCAGATGCAATTTGTTTTTCAATCCATACAGCAGTTCAGGAGGAAAAGATTTTAAAAAAGGGGTACCCCTTGAGGTTTCTTTTGCCCCACCCTGGATCAACCCCTGGGCCGATCTGGCCGACATTAACAAACTGTGTAGAGGACCTTGAATACTTACTTCCTATAAAGTTTCATCAAAATCCCTTGAGCGGTTTTTGGAGAAGAAGTGGAAAATGTTGAAAATTCCCCCCCCCCCCTCATTTTTGCAGTCTTAAAAAATTCCTTAAAAAATTCAAAATATTAAATTTCAGCAAAATTCTTCCAGTAAAGCATTTATCTACCAAGCCATAGGTAAAACACATAAAATAAATGCATCATAATGAATAATAGGGGATAAAATCAAAGAAATCATACAAAAAATGGATGAAAATTACAAAGTCTAAAAAGACGCGTCAAAAATTTATTTTCCGATTTCAACGAAATTAAAAATTTTCAATCATACATCTATGTAGGAGAAGTCAATCAATCAATCGGAGTTGATTTAACGCGCGGCGTGACTACTCAAAGCCCTTGCCACACGCCTAAAAGAAGAAGTCGAAAATGTGAACAGTTTACGGACAGACATACGACGGACAAAACGCGATCTGAAAAGCTCACTTGAACCTTCGGTTCAGGTGAGCTAAAAAGTGGTATTAATTGCTAGAGGGAATGAGTTAGTTTAAACCATCTGTCAATTTGCAATTATTTTTCGTAAATTTTTATCATGTCGATATATAAGATAAATTCTGTAACTTATATCGCATTATTTTGATGGATTTTAATTTTTAGAGTTAACTCAATTGTGCAAATGAATTACATAGATACAATTGAGATTAATTTCTTGTACTAAGTAATATTTGGCACAGATAACACCATTTAAATTCGAAATTATTCAAAAGCTAATATAGCCATTTCTTTACAGTGGTTAGTACTGGTTACTCTTAGATGGATTCATTTAGATTTACTATCTGGCCTAGAATTATACCATATTCCCTTTAGAAAATCCATCTAAAATTGGAGCCCTATTGATGAAGTCAAATTGAAAGAAACGAGATCGTCTTAAGCATTGTAACTCTGGTATTATGTTTACAATATACGAGTACGAAAATCATCATTACCACCATACGCATTCTAACTTTCTATATCGTAGTGTCTTCAAGTATAGAAAATGTACAGTTAGTGAGTGTGGGTTAATTATCTACAACCACACACCTCAAGGGCGGATACACTCTTACGCTTATTATTAGGTGGAGAATCCGGGTATCATCCCGGTGTTGCAGTATTGAAATACGGGAATGGGTTACACTTTCCCACATGGGGAGAAAACGTGCCTAAACATATCATCCCCATACATTGTCATTACATATTTATCCACTGGGCGTATAAGAACGCCCTGGGATAACCCCTATTTTGTTTCCGGACTTCTTCTAAGTCAGCATGGACTTGAATATAACTAATGAGTTAGATATTTCCTTATTTCAATTGTTTCATTTTTTAGCAAAAGTTAAAAGTTTTACTGTTCATCTGGGATCCACATGGATTGACAGAATTCTAGTAACAGAATTGGAAACCTGATAAAAAGTAAACGGAAATGTTACACTGAGAAAACAATTTTTTTTTTTCTCTCAATAATTATTCCGTTCGCACGGAATATTTTTTTTTTCACCACTATGTCATCTCCAGGGCTCCGTAGCAAATAGATGAAGCATATAGTAAAATAATCACTGGTGGTATCACGTGTACTTTTCCATGCTCTCCATAATAAATGTTAGTTTAAAGCGGACATCATTATCGTTATTAGCAAGATCAGCTGGTCGATAGAGGGCGCTATGTTACTTGGGCGTACGTCAAAAGTTTGGCGTTCTTCCTGGAAACGCAGTGAATGACGTCACAATTGGAACCTTTCTATAAGTTGGTTGACACGACTTAACAGAAGCACAGTAAAAGAAATTGAAAAAAACTAAATATCAGACCATGGCTGCAACAAACGGAAACGATTTTGTAAGTTATATTTAGTATGATGTAATTTGTCAAAATCACAGAAACACGGCGGTACCATTTTTTGGACAATTCAATGTTTAAACGCTGTCACGATGCGTAAGTATTTTTAGAAACAAAAATTGTTATAGACAGGTAAAGGGAAGGGGTTAGTTTCTCGTTTTATTTATTTATTTATTTTTTGCTGTTGTTGTTGTTCTGTCTTCAATCATTATATACATGTGTCTTTTTAATTATAAAAGTCGCATTAGGTCTATATAGATCGTTAGATGTAATATCATTTAGTGGAGTAATTAATCTTGTATATAAATAACAAAGGTATGGTTGTCAATCAAAGCACACATGAAAATGGCGCGTTCATTCTGTGTAAAGAATTGGATATCATCAATATATTTTCAGATTTTTAGCTGATAATGACATGGGAAAATCGTATACATTTTTATCGAAAGCAAATTTTGTTTTTAAATTTTTTTTTATATATTCATATATATATATATATATATATATATATATATATATATATATATATATATATATAGACTATATGCTAAGAAAGCGCAAATGAAAATTTCTTTACCGATATGTAGGGCAAACACCTTAGAGGAAAATTTAAATAAAAGAAAGCGTAGTCAAAAGCCATAAACTATACACGTCAGACAAAGACAGGGCTGATGCAGGATTTCAAGTTAAAGAGAAAGTATAATACACCTTTATTTTGTCCGAAGTGGGGTACGCCCTATACCCCCACTTGAATCCGCCACTGCTCATTTATATAATAATGAAATTATTGCTACCATTATTATTATTATTCAATGTTAAGGTACGATATATTCGTTTTACAAAAATGTAACAGCTATTTCACATATAATTCACCCGATATATATTTCAGATCTCGGTTGACAGAGTGAGGCCAATTCAGAAATATACACAAAAGCCTTGTCTATGCTCAGAACCGGAAATTTCCAATTATGACAAGAAATTTGACACTCAACTCACGGATACATATTCAAAAAAGAATCAATATACAGGAATAATTGGAATTCGAAAACAAGATTTGGACCTACAAAGAAAAGATGATGCACCAAACCCAATACTAATCATTGCAGAGATAAATCCGTTCCAGTCTAAAAATGAATTACCATTGACTGTAGACACGACATTAATGAATCCTGAAAAACAGGTGGAACTGAACTTAAAACAATACTTTACATTATTGACAGCAAAACAACATAAGTACCGTGGACAATATCAAATGGACAATAGCATGGAAATTCTGTCAACAGAAATTATAAAGGTACATCTCTCTCTCTCTCTGTCTCTCTCGTTTGTGTGTGCTAACAACTTTTAATTGATGTAATTTTGTTTGTTTATTCCATCGTTCACATGAAAATAGCTGAAACTCACCCATAACAAGTTATGTCTTCATAAGAGTGAACAAAAATGTTTAACTGGACAACCAAAAAACAAACAGTGAAAAGACACACACACACACACACACACTAATGATATGGGTAAATATATTACTGGTTGATACAAAATTGGTATTTTTTTAAAAATATGTTCAAAATATATAATCTATTTTAAAAAAGAAAAACACTCAAATTTCACAAATTTTCGACCACTTGGCCTTTATAAAGTGAATACAAAGCTCCTCTTTTTTTTAAATGATCAATTTTATTTCCAACCAGTTTGGTTTAAATAAAATTTAATGTCCTCGAAAGGGAAGTATCAGTATGCAAAAAAAAAACCCAGAAAAACACTCAAATTTCACAAATTTTCGGCCACTTGGCTTTGTATTGTGTAGACCTAATACTATGTAACTGATATACATATTGTCGTCTTTTACTTGATAAAGGCCAAGTGGCCGAAAATTTGTGAAATAAGAGTGTTTTCCTGGTTTTTTGTTTTTGCATACTGATACTTCCCTGTGGAGGACATTAAATTTTATTGGAATTAATCTATTTTCGACAGGTTCAAAGTCCAGCACGAGAGACAAGAAAGTTAAAAAATATGATTCGAAGCTTCAGTCGTTCTCTTGTGAGAGGATTTCGCGCTCTGCTCTGTTGCAGTTCAAAACCTACCACTGAAGAGCAGTAATTACTCCATTATATCATGGATTTCTGTGATAGTTTTCACATGTTGTTGTACTCTTTTTATTTTTATGATTATAAAATAATATTTTCGTATATACAGTCTTGAAATTATCAAATATTAACCTCTGGTGATTGAAAAGTGAAAGCTGATATATATATATAATATATATATATATAAATATATATATATATATATATATATATATATATATATATATATATATATATATATATATATATATATATATATATATATATATATATATATATATATATATATATATATATATATATATATATATCCTAAGATGTCGGATCTATGGAAATAGATATGTCATGGCGCGAATTACATAAAACACTAACAAACAAAAGTAGAGTCAAATTTTCTGGACGAACTATCCCTTCATCAGGACTAAAAATATTTTACAACAACATAAATAAAATACACAGATATATTCGCATGCAAACATGCACCCCGACACACAATCGGGCTACAAACGAAATGCTACATGTTATATGACTATCAAAACTAAAATTAAACAAATGAATAACTATAAAACTAAAAGTAAACTACCAACGAAATAGAAAAATGTGAATAAAATAGAATAAACAAAACTATGTGAAATTAGCAAGAGACTACAGAATTAATTTCATGTGGTGAGTCTAAACATATTAAATCTATATGTAAACAAACGTGAAGCTGAAAACTATACAAATAACAGCATTCTGGTGGATTCGATATGTCAGAATTTCGTACCAAAAGGATTCGATTTCTAAGAACGAATGAACGGTGGTGGTTTCGAGTAAACATCAGTTCGATCTGGAATCAGATCGAGAAAAAGTATCAAGCAAAATTCATTTTAATGAAGTCAATTAACTTATTGATGCCTTGGGGTCCGAAAGACTGAAGTCTCTGCATCCAAAATGTTTCTTTCCGTATTGCTCCGATTTGGGTTGTGATCAATAACCACGACTGTCATGACCGGGGTTTTTGGTGGGGGTGGTGGGGGAGGGGGGATTGGTTATTGTTGTTTTGAGGGGGGTTGATAGGGTTTGAAAAGAAATGAGTTTGAGTATGTGTGGATTGGGTTTAGATAAAGAGGAGGAGTTAATGATTTTTTATTTAGTTTTATGGAGTAGGTGTGATATGGATTATTGTGATGAGGTTGGAAGAATTAAGAATTAGATATGATTTTTGATTGAGAAGTGGTAGTGGGGGGGGGGTGGTGGGGGTAGGGTGGGTGGTTGGGTGGTTAGTTGTGTTGGTTGGGGGGGGGAATAAGATGGGGGTGGGTTGAGGGGGGGGGTATTTAAGTTTGGGGGATATGGTGGTGTGAGTGTTTAGGGTTTGGGGGTGGGTTGGGGGTGGTATGGGTGTTGTGGGGGGGGGGGGGTGGGTGGGTGGTGTTGGGGGGGGTGGTGTGGGTGGTGGTGGGTGGGTTGTTGAGGGTGTGATTTGGATGGGGGTGGTGGGGTGGGGGGGGGGGGGTGGGGGGGGGGGGTGGGGGGTGGGGGGGGTGGGTGGGGTGGGTTGGGGGGTGGGGGGGGGGGGGGGGGGTGGTGGGGTGTGGGTGGGTGTGTGTGGGGGGGTTGTTGGTGTTTTGTTTGGGGGGGTTGTGGGGGGGTGGGGGGTTTGGTTGGGGTTGGGGGGGGTGGGTGTGGGGGGTGGGTGGGGGTGTTTTTTTGGGGTGGGGGGTGTGGGGGGGGGTGGGTGGGGTTGGGGGGGTTGGGGGTGGGTGTGGGGGGGTTGGGTGGGTGGGTTGGGGGTGTGGGTTTTGTTGTGGGTGGTGTGGGGGGGGGGTGTGTTGTGGGGGGTGGTTTGTTGGGGTTGGGGGTGGTGGGGTGGGTGGTGTGTGGGGGTGTTTTGTGGGGTGGGTTTTTTTTGGGGGGGGGGTGGGGGGTGGGGTTTTTGTGTGGGGTGGGTTGGGGTGGGTTGTGGGGGGTTGGGGGTGTTTGTTTTGTGTGGTGTGTGGTGGGGGGTGGGTGTTGGGGGTTGTGTGGGGTGTGTGGTTGGGGGGTGGGGGGGGGGGGGGGGGGGGGGGGTGTGGGGGTGTGGGGGGTTGGTGGTGGTGGGGGGGGTGGGGGGGTTGGGGGGGGGGGGGGGGGGGGGGGGGGGGGGGGTGGGGGGGGGGGGGGGGGGGGGGTGGGGGGGGGGTAGGGGGTGTGGTTTTTGGAGAGTGTTTGAGTTTGGTGAGGGGGGTGGGGTGTGGGTTGGGGGGGTTGGGGGGGGGTGAGTAGGTGTTGTGTTATTAGAGTAGGGGTGGGGGATGGGGTTGGGTGTTGGGGGGGGGTGTGGTGGGGGGGGGGGGGGTTGGTTTGTGGTTGGGGGGTGGGGGTTGTGGGTTGGGTGGTGGGTGGTGGTGGGTGGGGGGGGGTGTGTGTGTGTGGGGGGGGGGGGGGGGTGTGGGGGGGTGGGTGGGGGGGTGTGTGGTGGGGTTGGGGGGGTTTTGGGGGTTGGGTTTGGGGGGGGTGTTTGTGGTGGGGGTGGTTGGTGTGGGTGGGGGGTGTGGGGTGGGTGGGGGTGGGGGGTTGGTGTGGGGTGGGTTGGTTTTGGGGGGGGGTGGGGGGTGGTGGGGGTGGGGGTTGGGGGGGGTGGTTTGGTGTTTTGTTGGTGGGGGGGTTTGGGTTGGGGGGGGGGGGTGTGGGGGGTTGGTGGGTGTTGGGGGGGTGGGGGTGGGGTGGGTAGGGTGTGGGGTGGGGGGGGGGGGGGGGGGGTGTGGGGTTGGGGGGGGGGGGGTGGGGGGGGGGGGGGTTGGTGTGTTGGGGGGGTGGGTGGTGGTGGGGGGGGGGGGTGTGGTGTTTGGGGTTTTGTTGGTGTGGTTGGGGTGGGGGGGGGGTGGGGGGGGGGGGGGGGGGTGTGGGGGTTGGGGGGGGGTGTTTGGGGGGGGTTGTTGGGAGGGGGGTGTTTGGGGTGGGGTTGGGGGGTGGGGGGGGTGGGTGTTTTTGGGGTGGGGGGGGGGGGGGGGGGGGTGGGGTGGGGGGGGGGGGGGGGGGGGGGGGGGGGGGGGGGGGGGGGAGGGGGGGGGGGGTGGGGGGGGGGGGGGGGGGGGGGGGGGGGGGGGTGGGGTGGGGGGTGTTGGGGGGGGTTGGTGTGGGGGGTGGTGGGTGGGGGTGGGGGTGGTTGGGGGGGGTGGGGGGGGGGGGGGGTGGTTGGGGGGGGGGGGGGGGGGGGTGGTGGGTGGGTTTGGGTTTGGTTGGTTTTGGGGTGGTTTGGTGTTTGGGGGGGGGGGGGGGTTGGGGGTTTGGGAAGAAGTTTATTGTTTTGGGGAGGGGGGTGGGGGTTGGTGTGTTTTATAGGGATGAATTGAGGAGGTGAGGGGGTGGGGTGTGAGAGTTTGATTTGGGGTGGGTGGTGTTTAGGGGGGTGGAGGAAGGTTTTATGGATTGTGGGAATGGTTTGGTGGTTTTTGTGGGGGGGTTTGTTTGGTTGGGTGAGGGTATGTTTTTTGGGTGGGGGGGGTGGGTTGGGGGGGGGGGGGGGGTTGGGGGGGGGTGTGGGGGGGTGGGGGTGGGGGGGGGGTTGGGGTGGGTGGGGGGGTGTGGTTGGGGTGGGGGTGGGGTGGGGGTGGGGGGGGGTGGGGGGGGGGGGGGGGGGGGGGGGGGGGGGGTGGGTGGGGGGGGGGGGGGGGGGGGTGGTTGGTGGGTGGGGGGGGTGGGGGTGGGGGTGGTGGGGGGTGTTGGTTGGGGGGGTGGGGGTGGGGGGGGGGGGGGTGGGGGTGGTTGGTGGTGTGTTGGTGTGGGGGGGGGTGGGGGGGGGGGGTGTTGTGGGGGGGGGGGGGGGGGGGGGGGGGGGGGGGTGGGGGGGGGGGGGGGGTGATTGGGGTGTGGTGGGGTTGGGTTGGGGGGGTGGGGGGGGGGGGTGGGGGGGGTGGGGGGGGGGGTGGGGGGGGGGGGGTGGTGGGGGGGGGGGGTGTTTGGGGTTGGGGTGGGGGGGTGGTGGGGGTGGGGTGGGGGGGGTGTGGTGGGTGGGGGGGTTGTGGTGGTGGGGGGGGGGGTGGGTTGGGTGGTGGGTGTTTTGGTGGGGGGGGGTTGGGTTGTGGTTGTTGGGGGTGGTGGGTGTGGGGTGGGTGGGGTGTTGTTTGTGTGTGGTTTTTTTTGATTTTGTTTTTTTTTGATGGGTTGGGTTGATGGTATGTTGGGATTTTGTTATTGTTTGGGGGGATGGTTGTTTTGAAATATGGAAATTAGGTTTAGGATTGGGTATGGAGGGTTAGATGATAACGCATTTATGACCCTCAAGGTTGAAATGGTCATCCACAGGCAACTTAAGTTTTTTTTAGTTTTAATGCTAGGCCGCTAATTATTGATGCGTCTGTTGAGGTCTCAAGTTTCACTAACATATTGTTTCAGGCAAACTTTGCAAATGATTAGATGAAGTTGTTGCTGTTACATGATGTGTTTTGTAAAATCATATAGCTGCGTCCTGTAGTAGTGCTGCAAAAGTTGTTAGTATTATTGTTGTGTTTATACGGCAGACATCTGCTATCTAGACAAATTTTGAAGCGGCCCATTAGCAGAGGGTTGTCTGGTCTAGTTCTGACTACCATGCTTTTAAGATTTCTAGGCCGTCTAAAGGAAACCTATGGCGGTTCTTTAAAGACATTTGCCTTTCTCTCGTTTTTGTAGAGAGTTGGTAAATTCTTCCGAAGATTGTTATTGAGGTTCTTCAAGGCGAAGTGGAAATCATCACCAGAGGAACTCGGCTACTTACATTTTTAAAAATGTATTGTAGTGGAGTGTTCTGGTCAAGTTAGGACAATTAATATTTTTTGGGGTTTAAATGGGAGTTATGTGAAAACTTGGTGATATGTTTTGGAAGAAATTGGTTGGGGTGTTTTTGGTAGGAAGGTTTATAAAAGTGTGGTTTTGTTTAAAAGTAACGTGCTATATTATGACTAATAACTAGGGGGTTTGGTATGTCTGGGGGTGGGGGGGGTTTTGGGGGGGGGGGGGGGGGTTTGTGTTGTGGGTGGTGGGTGGGGTGGGGGTGTGTGGGGGGGGGGGTGGGGGGGGGTGTTGGGGGGGGTGGGGTTGGGGTGTGGGGTGGTGGTGGTGGGGTTTGGGTTGTTGGGGGGGGGGGGTTGGGGGGGGGGGGGGTGGTTGGGGGGGTGGGGGGGTTGTGGGGGGTTGGGGTGGGTTGTGGGGGGGTGGGGGTGGGGGGGGTGGGGGTTTGGGGGGTGGTGGGGGGGGGTGTGGGGGTGGGGGGGGTGGGTGTGGGGGGGGGTGTGGGGGGGGGGGGGTTGTGGGGGGTGGGGGGGGGTTTTGGGGTGTGTGTTTGGTGTTTTGGTTGTGTGTTGGGTTGGGGTGTGGGTGTTTTTGTTGGTTTGTGTTTTGGTTGGTTTAGGGGTGGGAGATAAGTTAATTGATTGTAGGGGATTTGAAAGGGGGAAGAAGTGGAGGAAGTTTAGGGGATATGGGGTGGGTTCAGGTGGGTGGGGGTGTGGGTGGGGGGGGTTGTTTTTGGGGGGGAGTTTGGGGGGGGGGGGTGGTGTTGGTGGGGGGGGGGGGGGGGGGGGGGTGGTGGGATTTTGTTTGGGGGGTAAGGAGGGGGTGTAGGTGGGGATGGATGAAGGGGGGGTGTGGGAGGTGGGGTGAAAAGTGGTGGTTGGTGTGATGGTAGGGGTGGGGGTGTAGTGGAGGGTTGTTTGAGGTAGGTTTTGGGGAGGTTTGGTTGTGGGGTTGGGTTGGGGGGTTTGTGGGGGGGGGTGGGGGAGGGGGGGAAGAGGTGGTGTTGGGGGTTGGGTGTGGGGGGGGGGGGTGGGGGGGGGGGGGTGGGTTGTGTGTGGGGGGGGGGGTTTGGGTTTTGGGGTTTGGGGGGTTGGTGGGGTTTGGGGGGGGGTGGGGTTTTTGTGTGTGGGGGGGGTGGGGTGTGGGGTGGTGGGGGTGGGGGGGGGGGGTGGGGGGTGGGGGGTGGGGGGGGGGTGGGTGTTGGGTGTGTGTGTTGTGTTTGGGGGGGGGGGTGGGGTGGTTGGGGGGGGTGTGGGGGGGGGGGGGGGGGGGTTGGGGGGGGGGGGGGGGGGGGGGGGGGGGGGGGGGGGGGGGGGGGTGGGTTGGGGGTGGTGGGTTGGGGTGGGGGTGGGGTGGGGTGTGGGGGTTGTTTGTTGGGGGTTGGGTGGGTTGGGGGGGGTTGTGGGTTTGGGGTGGGTGGGGGGTGTGGGGGGGGGGGGTGTGTGGTTTTGAGGGTGGGGTTTGTTGGGGTTTGTTTTGTTTGTGGGGTTTGGGGGGGGGGGGGGGGGGGGATTTGAGGGGGTGATGGTTGAGTGGGATTGGGGATTTTTTGTTTGTGTTGGTGGGGTTTTGTTGGGGAAAGTTTGGGTAATTGGTTGGGGGGTTGATGGGGGGGATATGGTATAGTTAGATAAATGGTGAAAGGGGGTGTGTTGGGAAGGTTAAATGAGGGGGGGGATAGGGGTTTGAGTACATGTATTTTGTTTCTTCTTGTCTGTTTTTGTGTTCCATTTTGATTTTTTGTTAAACTAAATTTTCATAGAATCAATATTTATACCATTTGTTTTTCTTGAATATTTTGCAGTAAAGATTGTAAAGATCGAATCATAAAAAGAAGGCAAATTTATAAGAACAGCAACAACGAAACCATTTTGCATATGTCAAATATAGGAGGGGGCAATTCTCCCAAAAAAACTTAACGCGCCTTCTTTGAAAATTCCGATTCCTCCTCTGCATGCTGATGCTGTCGGGGTTATATAATCCACATCCGAGTTTTAATGTGGTATTCTATTAAATGTCACGGATGTGGACCTTTTCCAAAACAAATTTTATATTTTTATGTTGGTGGGATGTATTACAACTCGTATGGGGCGGTGCCCGCACTTGTTATCGGGTTTCGGGACCGGGGTCTCTTGGTTTTCTTTTGGGTGGTGGGTTGCTATGGGGGGTTTTTTTTCGGGTGGGGCTTTTGTTTCCATTTTGGTTTTTCTGACCTTATTTCTTTGGGTGGTGTAACATTTTGCGCAGTTCTGTGGTGGGTTCAATTGGTAGGAAGGTAACTAGTGTGAGTGGGGGGGGGGGGTTATTACGTTTTAACAATTTTTCTTGTTCCGACACTCGAGTGTAGGCTCGCATGTTTTTTTGTATGGAATTAATTTGAGTTTGGGTAATTCCCCTCACTATTGAGTGCTGTAAATTTTGAGGTATGTGGGGTGTTTTGGAGTGTGGTTCTTGTGGTGTTTTTTGGGTTTTGTTTTATTGGGTTATAATGGGGTAGTGGGTTTTTTGATATTGAAGGGTGATAGTTTGGGGGGGGATGATAGAATGTGTTTTATTTTGGGGGATATTGGTTGGGAAATTTAAGAAATATTTTGTGGGGGGGGTCTGGGGGGGAGAGATTTAGGTTTGTATGTTTTTTTATATATAAAATGAGATATTAATTATGGGGTTTAATGGGAGTATAGGAAATTAGGTGGGAGAAAGAGGGTGTTATGGGGAAGGGTTTGAGTTGGAATTAGTTGTGATAGGATGTGTTGGTGTGTGGGATTAGTGGAAAATTAGTGGTGGTGAGTTAGGGGTTGGTGGTGGTGGGGGGGGGGGGGTTGGGGGGGGTGTGGTGGGGTGGTGTGGGGGGTGTGGTGGGGGGGGGGGGGTTGGGGGTGTGTGGGTGGTGTGTGGGTGGGTTTGGTGGGAGGGGTAGTTTTAGTGTGAGGATTTTTTAGGGTGTTTTGTGATGGGTTGGGGGGTGGGGGTGGGGGGTGGGGGTGGGTGGGGTTGGTTTTGGAGAGGGGGAGGTGGGTGGGGGGGGGGGGGGGGGGGGGGGGTTGGGTTGTGTTGGGTTGTTAGGGGATGGGTTTTTAGTTGGTTGTTTATGTGTTTTTTAGTTTTTGGATGATTGGAGTATAAGATAGGTATGAGGGGATGGGTATGGGGTATATGTTATAGGATGAGGAAAGGGGGTTGGGAGGATAGGGGTATTGGTGATGTGATTTGGAGAGATAGGTATTTAGGATATGGTGTTTTTATTTTTGTTTATTATGGAGGTTTGGATGGTTTTTTTGGGGTTGTTTTTGTTGTGAATGTTTGTAGTGATGGGGGAGAGTTTATGGGGGTGTGTTTTGTAGGAATGGTGGGATTGGTGGGAATGTTATGTGAAAGTTTGTTTTTTGTGTTTGTGGTGGTGTTGGTGGTGGTGGGGTGGTGTGGGGGGGGGTGGGGGGGGGGTGTTGTGGGGGGGGGGGGGTGTGGTGGGGTGTTGTGGGGGGGGGGGGTGGGGGTTGTGGGTGGTTTTGGTGGGTGGGGTTTGTTTTTTGTTTTGGTTTGTGGTTTGGGGGTGTGTGGGTGGGGTTTTGGTTGTTGGGGGTTTGTGGTGGGGGGTGGGGTTTGTTTTGGGATGAAATATGGGAAGGATGTTTTAGTGTTGTTTATTTTATTATTGTAGTGGATGGGGGTTTGGTGTGGATAATTTTGGGGGATTGAGGTTTGAAGGGGGTTTTTTGTTAGAAAAGTGTGGTGAGTGTGTGTGTTGTGTTGTTGTGTTTGTGTGTGTGTGTGTGTGTGTGTGTGTGTGGTGTGTTTATTTTGTTATATGATAAGTATTTAGATAAATGAAAGAAGGGAATTTGAAGATAAGTATGATTATTGAATAGTAGAGGTAATGGTAGTAATTATAATTTTAGTGGATGATGTCGCGTTTACGGTTGGGCCCAAGGTTAGTTTGTTGGTGTTTTGTAATTTTGTAGGGGGGTTTGGGGGGGGGTGTTTTATGTTGTTTAAAATTTTTGGGATTTGAGTTAAGATTTGATTAATAACTTTGTATTAAGTGTATATATGCATGTAGTTTGGATTTGGGAGGGGATTAGTGTGTTTGGGGATTGTGTATGTTGGTGTGGGTGTTTGTTAATATTTGAGGTAATTGAATGGGGATGGTTTTGGGAAATTATTGGGGGGATTAGGGGGGGGGGGTTTGGGGGATTATGAGAATAATGAGTTTTGGGGTTTTTTTGGTTGGGGGATTTAGGGGGTATAGGTTTTGTTGTGGGTGTTGTGTTTTTGTTAGTTTGTATTTTAGGTTTTTGAGTGATATGTTTGTATGAGTTTTGGTGGGGTAGGGAGAGGATGTGGGGGGGGGGGAGGTGGTGTGGTGGGGGATGTTGTGTGTGGGGTGGGGGGGGTGGGGGGTGGGTGAGGAGGGGTTAGGGTTTAAGGTTTGTATTGGGGTTTTTGGGGTTTATGTGGGATTTTTGTGGTGGAGTGTTGTTAATGTGGTAGGGTAAGTGTGATGGTAGGGGGGGGGGGAGGGATAGTGAGAAGGGAGGGGTATATATATTTATGGGGGGGGATAGAGGTGGTGTATGTTAGTGGAGGTTTGGATAGGGGGATGGGTTGGTTGTTTATTTTATTTTTAATATGATTATTTATAGTGTTATATATGGTTTTTTTGGTTTTTTGGGGGGGGAAGGGTGGTGGAGGGGGGAGGGGGGATAGAGGTGTGGGGTTGGGGTGGGGGGGGTTGGGGGGGGGGGGGGTGGTGGGGGTGGGGGGGTGGTGGTGGTGGTTGGGGTGGTTGGGGGGGGTGGGGGGGGTTGGGGTGGGGGGGGGGTGTTGGTGGGGGGGGTTTTGTGTTTTTTGTTTGGTTTTGGGGTGGTTGGGGGGTGTGTGTTTTGGTGGTTGTTGGGGGGGGGGTGGGGGTGGGGGGGGGGGGGGGGGGGGGGGGGGGGGGGGGGGGGGGGGGGGGGGGGGGGGGGGGGGGGGGGGGGGGGGGGGGGGGGGGGGGGGGGGGGGGGGGGGGGGGGGGGGGGGGGGGGGGGGGGGGGGGGGGGGGGGGGGGGGGGGGGGGGGGGGGGGGGGGGGGGGGGGGGGGGGGGGGGGGGGGGGGGGGGGGGGGGGGGGGGGGGGGGGGGGGGGGGGGGGGGGGGGGGGGGGGGGGGGGGGGGGGGGGGGGGGGGGGGGGGGGGGGGGGGGGGGGGGGGGGGGGGGGGGGGGGGGGGGGGGGGTGGGGGGGGGGGGGGGGGGGGGGGGGGGGGGGGGGGGTGGTTTGGGGTTTGGGGGGGTGGGTGTGTGGGGGGGTGGGGGTGGGGTGTGGGTGTGGTGTGGGGTGGGTGGGGTGTGGTGGGTGGGGGGGGGGGGGGGGGTGTGGGTTTGGGGGTGTTTGGGGGGTGGGGGTTTTTGTTTTTTGTGGGGGGGGTTGTGTTTGTTGGTGTGGTGGGTGGGGGGGTTTGTTGTTGGTTTTGGGTTGTTGTGTTGGGGTGTGGTTTGTGGTGTTGGGTTTGGGGGTGGGGTTTTGGGTTGGTTTTGTTGGGGGGGTGGTGGGGGTGTGGTGGTGTGGGGGGTGGGGGGGTGTTTTGTGGGGTTTTTTTTTTTTTTTGGGGTGGTGGGGGTGTGGGGTTTGGGGTTTTTTTGGGTTGTGTGGGTTTGGGTGGGTTGTGTTGTGTTTGGTTTTGTGGTTTGGTGTTGGTGGTTGGGGGTGTGTGGGTTGTGTGGGGTGGGGTTGGTGTTGGGGGGGGGGTTTTGGGTTGTGTTGTTGGGTGGGGTGGGGGTGGGGGGTGTTGGTGGTGGGGGGTTTGGGGGGGGGGGGTTTGGGGGGGGGGGGGGGGGGGGGGGGGGGGGGGGGGGGGGGGGGGGGGGGGGGGGGGGGGGGGGGGGGGGGGGGGGGGGGGGGGGGGGGGGGGGGGGGGGGGGGGGGGGGGGGGGGGGGGGGGGGGGGGGGGGGGGGGGGGGGGGGGGGGGGGGGGGGGGGGGGGGGGGGGGGGGGGGGGGGGGGGGGGGGGGGGGGGGGGGGGGGGGGGGGGGGGGGGGGGGGGGGGGGGGGGGGGGGGGGGGGGGGGGGGGGGGGGGGGGGGGGGGGGGGGGGGGGGGGGGGGGGGGGGGGGGGGGGGGGGGGGGGGGGGGGGGGGGGGGGTTGTGTTTTGGGGGGGTTGTGGGTTGGTGTTGTGGGGGGGGGGGTTGGGGGGGTGTTTGGGGTGGGTGGTGGTTGTGGTGGGGTGGTGGTGTTGGGTGTTATTGGTTTTAGTTTTTTGGGTGGGTTTTTTGTTTTTGTGGATTGGGTGTGTTTGGGATTTGTGGGTTGTGTGGGGAATTGTTAGGGGTTGGATGGGAAGAAGAGATATAGTTGAGGTATGGGGTGGATTGTGGTTTATTTTGGGAGGTTGTAATTTGAGGGATGTATTGGTAAGAGGTTGGTGATTTTGGTTGTGGTTTAGGGAAGGGAGGAGAAAGGTAGGTGTATTGGAAAGGTTGATTTTTAGTGTTGGAAGATTGAAAGAATTTATAATGTATTTAATTTAAGGGGGTAATTTGGTTGGAGAGATGAGAAAGAGGGGGGAGGAGAAGTGTGTGAGAGGAGGTTGAGGGGAAGGGATTGGGTGATTAATAGGTATGGTTGGTATGGTGTTATGGGGGGTTGGAAGGGGGGAAGTATGGGTTTGGAGTGAGGAGTGTATTAATTGAAGGGGGGGGTGGGTGGGGGTGTGGGGGGGTGTGTGTTGGGTGGGGGGGGGGGGGGGGGGGGGTGTGGGGGGGGGGTGGGGGGGTGGGGGTGTTGGTGGGTTGGGTGGGGTTTGGGGGGGGGGTGGGGGGTGTGGGTGGGGGGGTGGGGGGTGGGGGGTTGTTGGGGTTGGTGGGGGGTGTTTGTGTGTGTGGGTGTGTGGGGGGGGTGTTGGTGGTTTTTTGTTGTTGGGGTTGGGTGGGGGTGGTTGGTGGTTGGGGGTTGTGGGGTGGGGTTGGTGTGGGTGGGTTGGGTGTGGGTGTGGTGGGGGGTGTTTGGGGTGGGGGTGGGGGGGGGGGGGGGGGGGGGGGGTGGTGGGGGTGGGGGGTGGGTGTGTTGGGTGGGTGGTTTGTGAGGAATTGGGAATAATTTTTTTTTTTAATTTTGGATTTGGGTTTGAATGAAAATGTTAATAGGATGGGAGGTTTTTTTGGGGAAAGGGGTAGATGTAAATGTTGAATGGGTGTGGGGGAGTGGGTGTGGGGAGGGGTGGATAATTATATTGATTTATTTAATTGTGGGAGATTGATTGGAGGGAGGAGAGGAATAGGGGGGGGTGGGTTGGGGTGGGGGGGGTGTGGGGTGGTGGTGGGTGGTGGTTGTGGGGGGGGGTTGGGGTGGGGGGGTGGTGTGTGTGGGTTGGGTTGGGGTGGGTGTTGGGTGGGGGTGGGTTGGGGGTGGTTGGGGGGGGTTGGGGGGGGGTGGGGGTTGGGTGGGTGGGGTTGTGGGGGGGTTGGGGGGGGGGGTGGGGTTGGTGTGGTGGGTTGGGTGGGGGGGGGGGGGGTGGGGGGGTTTTTGGGGGTGGTGTGTGGGGGTTGGTGGGGGGGGGGGGTTTGGTGGTGGTGTGTGGGTTTGGGGTTGGGGGTGTGTGGGGTTGGGGGGGGGGGTGGGGGGGGGGGGGGTGGGGGTGTTGGGGTGTGGGGGTTTGGTGTGGGTGGTGGGGGGTGGGGGTTGTGGTTTGGGTGGGTGTTGGGGGGGTGGTGGTGGGGGGGGGGGTGGGGGGGGGGGGGGGGGGGGGGGGGGGGGGGGGGGGGGGGGGGGGGGGGGGGGGGGGGGGGGGGGGTGGGGGGGGGGGGGGGGGGGGGGGGGGGGGGGGGGGGGGGGGGGGGGGGGGGGGGGGGGGGGGGGGGGGGGGGGGGGGGGGGGGGGGGGGGGGGGGGGGGGGGGGGGGGGGGGGGGGGGGGGGGGGGGGGGGGGTGGGGGGGGGGGGGGGTGTTTTTTTTTGGTTGTGTTTTTGTTGGTGTTGTGTGTTTTTTTTTTTTGTGTTTTTTTTTTTGTTTTTATTTTTTTTTTGGGTTTTTTTTTGTTGTGTTTTTTTTATGTTTTTTTTTGTTTTTGTTTTTTTTTTTAGTGTTTAGATTATTTTTATTTTAATATTATTATTTATAAAATGAGAAAAATACGATGGGAGACTATATATTTTTCTTGCCACAATTACTAAACAAGCGCAGAAGACATTTTCAGAGACTATCTTTTCCCGTGGTACATTTGAAAACCCAATGGTAAAATTACCAAATTTTAAGCCAAACACAATAAATAATCAGCGAAGTCCGTTTTTGCCAGTTTGGATGGTGCTCATGAGAATAAACCTCTTATAAAATCACTCCAGCAGAAGCATATATTATATTCTCGATGAATAACACATCAATCTGCTAGAGATATAAGGACACTGTGGTATAAATGGGGTTCATCAACTTTAGGATTCATATTGTTTTTTGGGTTTTCTTGTGGATTTGTTTTTTTTATCTCTTTTTGTTCGTTTTTTTTCGGTTTAGTGGTGTCATGTTGCTTTTTTTCATGATTATCTTTCATAATTCTTATTTTTATTTTTTTTTATTTTTTCTTATTTACATTTTTAATTTGTGGTGTTACTTTTTATGTTGGTGTTTTTTTTTTTTTTGTTTATTTTTTTTTGTTAGTTTAGGATAAGAATTTTGTATTAATTTATTATTGATTTTTATGTTTGTATTTTTGGATTGTTTGTTTTTATTGTTTGTTTATGTTGGGTTGTGGGTTTTTTGTAATTTATTGGGTTTTTTGGTTTTAATTTGTGATATTTTGATAGTTGTATTGGGGGTATTGGAGATGTGTTTTTTGGGGGGGATGGTTGTTATGATGGGGGGGTGGTTTTGGAAGAGAGGGTGTTGGGAATGTTGTTGTTTGAGGATGGGGGTATTTGGTGGGAATTGGGAGGTGGTATTATTTGGGATTTGGGTATTTGAGGTGTAGTATTGGGTTGGTATGTTTTCGATGTGGTTGTTTTTTTTTTGAGGTGTATTGTTTTTAGGGTTGGAATTGTTTGTATTTTAGGTTTTTGTTTGGTAATAGGGGTTAATTGTATGTTTTAGTGGGAATGGTGTAATAAAAAGTTTAAGTATATAAAAGAGGTGTAAATATGGGAATTTAAAATTGTTAGTATTGTGGTTAGTAGAATATATATTTTGGTACAGACGTCCTCACTAAACCGCCACGAAAAGGCATCTCACATTTCACTTAGTGAAACAGAGTAATCGGTAAACAAAACCGAACCGAAAATTTCGGAACGTTGACATAAAATGCGGTTTTTGATATCCCTGTGTCAATGAATTTGTCAGCGAAGTATTTTTACATCTGCCTATGAAATGTTCATAAATGTTGAACAAAAACGTCCTGGCATATCCAATCGTTTTTATTTGTGAAATGCTACTTCTTTGTTCTGTGATACTTTGGGGTAGCCGTAATATAAATTATTTTTTATCGATAAATTCTTGCAGCTTATAAACTTAGTTGCTATGGCCAATTTTTTTGTAGTATATATCTTAATATTATAAACAAAATACCAAGTTATTCTAATAAAATTGGTAAAAGGTCAGTGGAAAAAAGTGTTCGGAAATTAAAACTGGGTTAATTGTTAGTATCTGATACGAATGAACCTTGTCTAGAGATGCAGATTCTGTTCATTCTTTTATTAAACACTTGCCCTAAACTTTTCATATCGTGTTTGTTCCTTCCTTTTATTCTTGGGTTTGTTATTTCGTTTTCCCAATGGGCTTTTTGTTATCTGTTTTATTTTTCGTGCTTATGTAAATAGACTTTGACTTGCGCAGTGATTATATAAGCGTGATTTGGGAACGTAACGTCTGTCCCATTATACCAACCTATTTATTGATGTGGAAAATGCATCATTTAACAATCTAAGGCATGGAAAGTGATGGAAATTAAACATCTGGGTTTAATATTTAAGTATCTGATACGAAAGACCGACAATCGACTGCATTCGTTAAAAAAACACGGTGCCTAATCTACCAGCGTGTGTTTGTCCAAAAATGGCTTTTTACATTCGAGTTTCCCAAGGCTTTTTTTAACCAGTAATAAGTAAATTCTAAATAAAAAAAAAGACTTTGACTTGCGCAGTGATAAGATGAACGTCAAAACCAAAAAATCAAAAACAAAAAACAAAAAACGCGCCCATGTTAACAGATCCAGGGATTCATAATGTGTTTGTTTGTTTTGGTATCTTCTAATTTAGTTTCGGTTTATTGGTTCTATTTGATATATTTCTCGTTTCTTGTGGTTGTTTCATTTTATTGTCTAATCTTTGTTGGTTTTTTTTTTTTATTTTTTTTTTTTTGTTCTTTTTTTTGTTTTTTTTTCTGGTATTGTTTTTCCCGCTCTCTGGTTTGTCTTTGGTTTGTTTTCCTCTCTGATTTCATGTGTTTATTATATTTGTTTTTTGGTTGGGGTTGGTTTTTGTTGTTTTTGTTATGTTATGTTTGGTTAATTTGTTTGTTGTATTTTTTGTTTTTATTTTTTCGCCTGTTTCTTGAATGTGTTATTTAGGGAATTTGTATTTGGTTTTGGGGTTTGTTTGAAATGGTGGGATTTTTTATGTGTTTTTGTATTTTTTAATTTTTATTGGTTTTTTGTATTTGGGGGTTGTTTGGTATTATGAATTTTTTTTAAGGTGGTTGGGGTGGGGGTGTTTTTATTTTGGAATTGGTTTGGTTATAGGTGTGGGGGTTTATTTGGGATTAGTTGATTAGGAAGGGGGGTTGTAATTGGGTTTAAAATAGAGTGGTGGAAGGTGAAGGAGTGGATGTAAGGGGTGGGGTGGGGTGAGGTGGGGGGTGAGGGGTAGAGGGTAGTGGGGGTGGTAATGGGGGGGTGTGGGAGGGTGGGGGGGGGGGGAGGGGGGGTGGGTGGGGTGTGTGGGGGGGGTGGGGGGGGGTAGGGTTGTAGGGGGGGGTGGGGGTTGGGGGGGGGGGTTGGGTGGGGGGGGGGGTTTGGGTGGGTTGGTTGTGGGGGGGGGGGGGGTTTGGTGGGGGGTGGGGTGGGGGGGGTGTGGGGGGGGGTGGGTGGGTGGGGGTTTTGGTGGTGTGGGTTGGGTGGTGGTGGGTGTGGGTGTTGTGTGTGGGGGGGTGTTGTGGGGGGGGGTGGGGTGGTGGGTTTGGTTGGGGGTTTGGGGGGGTTTTTTGTTTTTGTGGGGGGGGTGTGTGGTTGGGGTTGGGTGGGGTGGTTGGGGGGTGTGGGGGGGGTGTTGTGTGGGGGGTGTTTGTTGGGGGGGTGGTGGTGGGTGGTGTTGTGTGTGGTTGGTGGGGGGTGGTTTGGGTTTGTTGGGTGGGGGTGGGGGGTTGGGGGGTGGGTGGGGGGGTGGGGGGTGGGTGGTTGTGGGTGGTGGTGGGTGTTGGTGTGGTGGGGGTTGTGTTTGGGTGGGGGTGGGGGGGGTGGGTGGTGGGGGGGTTGGTGGTTGGTGGGGGTGGGGGGGGGGTTTGTCCAACTTGCTATAAACAATGTTCCACTAATAGTATCAAGTTCTTCCATCAATTCCATAATGGTTTTTTGATGTCCTGTCTTTATAACAATTTCATTTCCTTTCCAAGTTTTTAGATTCTTTAGACATATTTTACACATGTCCCATTTGACCACTGGCACATTTCATTCACATCACTTAGTAACTTGGACAGTCACAGTTAATCTGTCCATGTTACAGGCGATTACTGTATATTCTTTCCAAATTGGGTACAAACTGTCATGATATTTCCAAAATATAACAAATATTGATTATGATAAATGGTGTGTATCTACCAAGAACACAGTGCAGAGGAACATTTCAGTTAAAAAAAAAAAAATATGTCTGAATATTTTTAACAAAGATCGCCATTTAATGCATCTATGACCGTGACTTATCCTCACTTCCGGCCCGATTCAGGTGTTATTCTTTTTTTTTTTGTCTTCTTTCTTTCTTTCAACTCCTTTTCTGGTTTCTTTTTTGGATCGGTATAATTTGTTCCGTGTTTTTTGGGTGTTGTTTTTTTGTTTTTTTTTGGGGGGGGGTTTTTTTTTTTGGTGTTTGACGTCATCTAATTTCTGGGGGGTGGCAGGGCCACTTGGTCAAATGTCTTTTTTTTGTTTTGTATTTTACTTTTTCTTGGGGGTGTTTATATATTCCGGTTTAGTAACATTTTTTTATATGCCTTTTTTGAATTTATATAGATTTTTTTTATAAGGGGTGTTGTTTGTTTTTTATGTGTGTTTTTATTGGTTTATGGGGTTGTGTTTTGTATATTTAGGTTTTATTTTTTTTTTTTTTTTTTTAACATTTTTTTTTGTGTTAATATATTTGAATAGAATTTTTTGGGGGGTGTTTTTGTTATTTTAATATTATTTTTTTTGGTTTGGTGTTTTGGGGTAAGTATTGTATTTGATTTTTATAAGTTGTTGATAGAATTTGGATTTGAAGGGTGTTGGTTTTTGTAGTGTAGGGTTTTTGTAATGTTTATAATTGGTTATAATTGTAATGGGGGGATGATATAATGGGGGGGGTATTAGGGGGGGTGATGGGAGGGGGGGGGGGGGGAGGAGTGATTGGTGGTAGGGGAAATGGGGGGGGAATGTGAGGTAGTGTAGGGGTTTGTGGGGGGTGGGGTTTGGGGGGGGGGGGGGTGGGTGGGGTGTAGTTGTGTGGGTGGTTGTGTTGGGTGTTGGGGGGGTGGGGGGGGGGGGGGGTTGTTTTGTGGTGTGGGTGTGGGGGGGTAGGGGTGTGGGGGGGGGGGGTTGTGGTGGTGGGGGGGGGGTGGGTGGGGGTGGTGTTGGTGGGGGGGGGTGTTGGGGTGGGGGTTTGGGGGGTGTTTTGGGGTTGGGGGGGGGTGGGTGTGGTGTGGGGGGTGGGGTTGGGGTGGGTGGGGTGTTTGGGTGGTGTTGGTGGTGTTGTTGTTGTTGTTGGGTTTTTGTGTTGGGTTTTGGGGGGGGGGGGGGGGTGTTGGTGGGTTGTGTTGGGTGGGTGGTTGGGGTTTTGGTGGGGGTGTGGGGGTGGTGGTGTTGGGGTGGGGGGGGGTGGGTTGTGTGGGGGTGGGGGGTGGGGTGGTGGTGGGGTGTGGTTGGTGGGTGTGGTGGTGGGGGTGGTTGTGGGTGGTTGGGGTGGGTTTGGGTGTTGTGGGTTGTGTGTGGGGGGGGGGTGGGTGGGGTTGGTGGGGGGGGGTTGGTGGTGGTTGTTTTGTGGTTGGGGGGGGTGGTTGTTTTTGGTTTGTGGGTTTTTTTGTTGTGTTTGTTTTTTTTTGGTTGGTGGGTTTGGTGGTTGGGGTGGGGGGGGGGGGGGGGGGGGGGGGGTTTGGGGTTTGGGTTTGGTGGGGGGGGTTTTTTGGTGTGTGGGTTTTGTGGGGGTTTTGGTTGTTGTGTGGGGGTGTTTTGTTTGTGTGTGTTTTGTTTTTTGGTTTTTTGGGTGGTGGTGGTGGTTGTGGGGGGGGGGGGTGGGGGGGGGGGGGGGGGTGTGGGGGGGGGGGGGGGGGGGGGGGGGGTTTGTGTTTGGGTTGGGGGTTTGTTTTGGGGGGGGGTTTGTGGGTTGGGGGTTTGTGGGTGGTGGTTGGTGGTGGGTGGTGGTTTTGGGGGTGTTGGTGTGTGTTTGTGGGGTGGTGTTTTGGTTTTGGGGGGGTGTTGGGGGTTGGGGTTGGTTGTTGTTTGTTGTTTTTTGGGTTTTGTTGGTGTTTGTTTGGGGGTGGTTGTGTTTTGTTTTGTTTTGTTGTTTGTTGGGTGGTTGTTGTTTTTTTGGGGTGGGTGGGTGGGTGGGGGTGGGTGTGGGGTGGTTGTGTTGTGGTGGGGGGGGGGTGTTGTGGTGGTGTTGGTGGTGTGGGGGTTGGTTTGGGGGGTTGTGGTGTTTGGTTGTTGTTTTTTGTGTTGGGTGTGTTGGGGGTTGTGGGTGGGGTAGGGTAGAGTAGGAGTAGGAGAGAAGTTGGAGAGAGGTGGAGGGGTAGAGGAGGGTTTGTTATTTTTTGATGTTGTGTTTTTGTGTTGAAGGTGAGATAATGTTTTATAATATATGAGGGGTAATTTAGGTTGAAGGAATGTGATGAAGTAATTTTGGTTGGAGGGAATGTGATAGTAAAATTGGTAAAGGGGATAAGTGGGTGGGGGATGGAATTTAGGTTTGTTTGCCTTTATAAACCTAAATATCAACATATAAGTCAATCTGACTTCCATTGATGAGAAGATTTTTAAAAATGCTCAATGTACCGCTATGATCAGAAGTTGGTTGTTATTGCTGTAGGGATTTGTGTGTGGGTTTATCATTTTGGGGTTTTTTATTTTTTTTTATTTGGTCGGTGTTTTTCCTGTTGTACTGTTGTTTGTTGTTTCAAGGGTTTTTATTTTGGGTATTTGTCAAATGTGGAATTTTTTATGGTGTAAATGATTTAGGATGTTTTTGGTATTAGTTATTAATTTAATGGGTGAAATGGGATTATGTTTAAATATAGGTTGGTAGGATGGGGGGGGGGTTTGTATGGTAAGGGAATTGAAATGAAATGGGTGATTGTATTTTTGGTGGATTAATGATTTAGTGTATGTTATGAAAATGTTGTAGTTGGGAGGTTTATATGATGTTTTGTAGGGGGGTTTTTGGGTTAGTTTGGGGGGTGGGGTTGGGGTGGGGGTTTGGGGGTGGGGGGGGAGGGGGGGGTGATGTGGGAGTGGTGGGGTGTGTGTGAGGGGGTGGGGGGAGGGGGGGGGGTTGGGGGGGTGGGGGGGTGTGTGGGGGTTGTTGTGGTTGTTGGGGTTGTGGGTTGGGGGGGGTGGGGGGGTGTTGGGGTGGGTGGGGGTTTGGGGGGGGTTGTGGGTGTGGTGTGGGGGGTGGGGGGGGGGGGTTGTGGGGTGGTGGGGGGGGGGGTGGGGTGGGTGGGGTGTGGGTGGGGGGGGGTGGTGTGGGGGGGTTGTTGGGTGGGTGTTTTGTGTGGGGGGTGGTGGGGGGGTTGGGGTGGGGGGGGTTTGTGGGTTTGGTTGGGTGGTGGGTGTGGGGGGGGGGTGGGTGGTGGGGGGGGGGGGGGGGGGGGGGGGGGTGGTGGGGGGGGGGGGGGGTGGTGGGGGGGGGGGGGGGGGGGGGGGGGGGGGGGGGGGGGGGGGGGGGGGGGGGGGGGGGGGGGGGGGGGGGGGGGGGGGGGGGGGGGGGGGGGGGGGGGGGGGGGGGGGGGGGGGGGGGGGGGGGGGGGGGGGGGGGGGGGGGGGGGGGGGGGGGGGGGGGGGGGGGGGGGGGTGGGGGGGGGGGGGGGGGGGGGGGGGGGGGGGGGGGGGGGGGGGGGGGGGGGGGGGGGGGGGGGGGGGGGGGGGGGGGGGGGGGGGGGGGGGGGGGGGGGGGGGGGGGGGGGGGGGGGGGGGGGGGGGGGGTGGGGGGGGGGGGGGGGGGGGGGGGGGGGGGGGGGGGGGGGGGGGGGGGGGGGGGGGGGGGGGGGGGGGGGGGGGGGGGGGGGGGGGGGGGTGGGGGGGGGGGGGGGGGGGGGGGGGGGGGGGGGGGGGGGGGGGGGGGGGGGGGGGGGGGGGGGGGGGGGGGGGGGGGGGGGGGGGGGGGGGGGTGGGGGGGGGGGGGGGGGGGGGGGGGGGGGGGGGGGGGGGGGGGGGGGGGGGGGGGGGGGGGGGGGGGGGGGGGGGGGGGGGGGGGGGGGGGGGGGGGGGGGGGGGGGTGGGGGGGGGGTGGGGGGGGGGGGGGGTGGGGGGGGGGGGGGGGGGGGGGGGGGGGGGGGGGGGGGGGGGGGGGGGGGGGGGGGGGGGGGGGGGGGGGGGGGGGGGGGGGGGGGGGGGGGGGGGGGGGGGGGGGGGGGGGGGGGGGGGGGGGGGGGTGGTTTTGGTGGGGGGGGGGGGGGTGGGGGGGTTGGGTTGGGGGGGTTGGTGTGTGTTGTGTGGGTGGTGGGGGGGGGGTTGGGTGGGGGTGAGTGGGGTGGTGGGGGGTTGGGGGGGTGGTGTGGTGGGGTTGGGTGGGGGGGTGTGGGGTTTGTTTGTTGGGGTAGTGGGGTTTTTTGAGTTTTTGTTGTTGTTGTGTTTTGGTTTGTGGTTTGGGGGGGGTGGGGGGTGGGGTGGGGGTTGGTGGGTGGGGGGTGTTGGGTGGGGTGGGTGTGGGGGGGTTGGGTTGTGGGGGGGGTGTGGTGTGTGGTTGTTTGGGGGGTGGGGGGTGGGGGGTGGGGTTGTGGTTGTGGGGTGTGGGGGGGTTTGTGGGGGGGTTTTGTTTTGTTTTTGGTTTTGGGTGGGTGGGGTTGTTGTGTGGGTGTTTGGTTTGGGGTGTGGGGGGTGGGTGTGGTGGGTTGGGGGGGGGGTGTGTGTGGGGGGGGGTGGTGGGGGGGGGGGGGGGGGGGGTTGTGTGGGTTGGTGTGTGGTGGGGGGGGGGTGGGTGGGTGTTGTGGTGTTTTTGGGTTGGTGTTTGGTGGGGTGTTGGGTTGGGTGTGTTGTGGGGGGGGGGGTGTGTGTGGGGGTGTGGGTGTGGGTTGTGGGGTTGGGGGGGGGGGGGTGGGTGGGTGGTGGGGGGTGGTGGGGGTGGGGGGGTGGTGGGGGTTGGGGTGTTGGGGGGGGTGTGGGGGGGGGGGGGGTGTGGGTGTGGGGTTTGTGTGGGTGGTGGTTGGGGGTTGTGTGTTGTGTGTGTGTGTGTGTGTGTTGTTTGTGGGGGGGGGGTTGGTGGGGGGGTTTTATTGGTTTGTTTTTTTGGTTGTTGTTTGTTTGTTGTTGTTGTTTTTTTTTTGGGGTGTTTTGGAGGAGGTGTGTAGGGATAGAATTATTTGAAGGGATGGGAGTAAATGTAATTTTAGGGTTTATGGTGTAGGGAAGAGAGGAAGGGATAATTTGTTATGATAGGGGGGAGTGTTAGTTTAATTTTAGGAATTAATAGTTTTTAAAGATTAGATGAATGTTTGTATATGGATTTTGGTGTAGGATAAGTTTAGTTATAGATTGTGTTGTTTTGGAGGTGTGGTTTTATTATTGATTTATTTATTTTAATGTGAGGGTTTGGGATGTGGAGTTGTTGTGGAAGAGAATAAGAAGGTGGGTATAGTAAGAGTGATAAGTTTGGGTTTGATGTTGTGGGAGTGTGTTTTATAGGGGTTTTTTATGAAGAAAGTTGGGTAGTTTGGGGGTTGGATTTTAGGGGGTATAGGATATGGGGAGGGTAAGGGGGGTGGGGGAGGGGATGGGGTTGGGGGTTGGGTTGAGAGTGATTGGTTGGGTTTAGTTGGGGTGGTAGTTGAAGGGGGGTGGGGGTTTTGGTTGTGGTGTGGTTTGTGGGGTGGGGGTGGGGGGGTGGTGGGGGGGGGGGTGTGGGGGGTGGGGGTTGGTGGGGGGTGGTGGGTGGTGGGGGTTGGGTGGGTTGGTGGGGTGGGGTGGGTTTTGGTGGTTGGGGGGGGGGGGGGGGGGGGTGGGGGGTGGGGGGTGGTGTGGGGTGGGGGGTGGGTGGGTGGGGTGTGGGGGGGTGGGGGGGGGTGTTGGGGGGGGGGTGGGTTGGTGTTTGTTTTTTGTTTTTGGTGTTTGGTGTTGTTGGGGTTTGATTGGGGGTTGGTGGTGTGGTTTTTTTTATGAGGGGTTTTGTGTTTATTGATTTGATTAGTTGTGAAATGTATGTGAGATTTGTGTGTTGGAGATATGTTAATTGGGGTGTTGGTTGTTGGGGGTGGGTGAGTGTTTGTGGGGGGGGTTTGGTGGGGGTGGGGGGTGGGGGGGGGTTGTGGGGTTTGTGGGGGTGGTGGGGGGGGGTGGTGGGTGTGTTGGGGGGGGGGTGATTGGGTGTTGTGGTGGGGTTTGGGTTGTTTGTTGTTGTGGTGGTGTGTTTGGGGGTGTTGTTTGTTGGGGGGGTGGGGGGTTGGTGTGGGTTTGGGTGTTGGGGGGGGGGGGGGTTTGTTTTGGGTGGTGGTTGTTGTGGGTTTGTGTGGGGTTGGGGGGGGGGGGGTGGGGTTGGGGTGGTGGGGGGGAGGGGGGGGGGGGGGGGGGTGGGGGGGGGGGGGGGGGGGGGGGGGGGGGGGGGGGGGGGGGGGGGGGGGGGAGGGGGGGGGGGGGGGGGGGGGGGGGGGGGGGGGGGGGGGGGGGGGGGGGGGGGGGGGGGGGGGGGGGGGGGGGGGGGGGGGGGGGGGGGGGGGGGGGGGGGGGGGGGGGGGGGGGGGGGGGGGGGGGGGGGGGGGGGGGGGGGGGGGGGGGGGGGGGGGGGGGGGGGGGGGGGGGGGTGTTTGTTTTGGGGGTGGTGGGGTGGGGGGGTGGGGGGGGTGTGGGGTTTGGGGTGGTTTGGTTGGGGGGTGTGGGGTGGGGGGGGGGGGGGTGGGGGTGGTGGGGGGGGGGTGGGTGGGTGTGTGGATTGGGGGGGGGTTGGGTGTTTTGGGGGGGGGGTGGTTTTTTGGGTGTGTTGTGTTGGTTGGGGGGGGTTTTGGTGTTGGTTTGGTGTGTTTGGGGGGGGGGTGGGGGGGGTGGGGGGTGTGGTGGTGTGTGGGTTGTGGGGTTTGGGTTGTTGGGTGGGGGGGGGTGGGGGGGGGGGTTTGTGTGGTGGTGGGTGTGGGGGGGTTGTTGGGGGTTGGTGGGGTGGGGGTGGGGGGTGTGGGGGGTGTGGGGTGTTGGGGTGGGGGTGGGGTGGGGTTGGTTGGGTGTGGGTGGGGTTGTGGGTTGGGTTGGGGTTTGGTTTGGGGGTGGGGTGTGTGTGGTGGTGTGTTGTGGGTGTGGGGGGGGGTGTGTTTTTGGGGGGGGGGGGGGGGGGGGGGGGGGGGGGGGGGGGGGGGGTGGGGGGGGGGGGGGGGGGGGGGGGGGGGGGGGGGGGGGGGGGGGGGGGGGGGGGGGGGGGGGGGGGGGGGGGGGGGGGGGGGGGGGGGGGGGGGGGGGGGGGGGGGGGGGGGGGGGGGGGGGGGGGGGGGGGGGGGGGGGGGGGGGGGGGGGGGGGGGGGGGGTGTGGGTGGTGGGGTGGGGTGGGTGGTGGGTGGGGGGGGGGGTGTGGGGGGGGGGGGGGGGTGGGGTGTGTGTGGTGTTTGTGTGTGGTTTGGGGTTGTTTTTTTTTGGTGTGGTGGTTTTGTGTTTTTATAAGGTTTTTGGGTTTGTTTTTTAGTGATTTTGAAGTTTAGTGTATAATATTTTTATGAGTGATGGATTGGTTTTTTTTGTAAAGGGTGGGGGAAGTTGGGTAGAAAGTGTAAAAATAGGTTGAAAATAGAGATGGGTGTGTTGTTGTTTGGTGGGAGTAAAGGATTTTTAGTTTATTGGTTTAGGTTAGTGTTTTTAGTGTTATTTTTGGGTAATGATATTTCTATGATTTAATTATAAAGTTTTTTGGGTATGTTAATAGGTTGACGATTGTGGCATATTATGTTTATTTTATATATTGAATGAGATTATATGATAAGGTTTTGGACTTTTTTTTCTTGATATTTGTCTCTACTACTCACGGATACATATTCAAAAAAGAATCAATATACAAATAATTGGAATTCGAAACAAGATTTGGACCTACATAGAAAGATGATGCACCATACCAAATACTATTCATTGCAGAGATATTCCTTGAATGGGGAGTTTTTTGTTTTTTTCATTTTTCCCTGGGTTTTTATATCTTTTTTTTTTCCGTGTTTTTTTATTTTTCTAGTTGATACTTTTTTTCTTTTTATTTGGTAAGTATTGAAAGCAAAAAAACATTAGTTCCGGTACATTTTAATTTGGTAATGTGATGGGATTTGGATGTAAATAAGAAATTATAAAGGTACATCTCTCTCTCTCGCTGTCTCTCTCGTTTGTGTGTGCTAACAACTTTTAATTATTAATTTTGTTTGTTTATTCCATCGGCACATGAAAATACTGAAAACTCACCCCATAACAAGTTATGTCTTCATAAGAGTGAAAAAAAATGTTAACTGGAACAACCAAAAAACAAACATAAAAGACACACACACACACACACACACAATGATATGGGTAAATAATTAACTGGTTGATAACAAAAATTGTATTTTTTTAAAATATGTTCAAAAGATATAATCTATTTTAAAATTTGGATATCACTCTATTTTCTCAAATTTTCGACTCTGTGGTCATTTTATTGCTTTACTACGTCCTCCCTGTTTTTGTGTGTTAATGATCTATATTTATTTCCTTACTTTGTTGTTGTTTTTTATTTTTTTTTTTTCCTCTATGGTTTGGTTTTATTCTTTTTTCTTATTTTTTCCCTTTTTTCTCTATTATGTTGCTTAATTTTTGGAAATATGGAGGGTGTGTTGTTTAATTTTTTGTATTTTTTCTTTTTTTCTTTTTTTTTCGTAATTTTTCATTTGTTTTTGAATTTTTCATTGTGTTTTTTTTTTGGTGTTTTTTTTTTGGGGTTTTTTTAATGTTTTTTGGGGGGGGGTTTTTTTTTGTTGGTGGGGGTGGGATTTATGATTTTTATGAAGGGGTGGTATTTTAGGGTTGGTTGTTTGAATTTTTTTAGTATTGGTAATTGGAATGATAGTTGAATTGTTTGGTTTTTTTGGTTGATTGAGGAAGAGATAGGGGGTGTGGTTGAGAGAGATGAGAGGTTTGAAGTGATTTTAATATAATATTTGTGATGTTATTTTTAAGAATTTATTTATGTTTAAGTGTTGTTTTTAATATTGTTGTAATATTTATGTTTGTTTTGGAGTTGAATTTTTTTGGAGTTTATTGTAAGTAGGGAATTTAGATTTTAATTATATCCTATGGTGTTTGTTATTTTTTGATGAATAGTGATATTTATTTTTATTTATATAGATATTATAATAGATAGATAATATATTGTTATGTGTGTTAGTGTGTTTTGTGTGTTTTTGTTGTGTGTTGTGTTGTTTGTTTTTTTTTTTTGTTTGTGTGTGTGTGTGTGTTGTGTTTGTTGTTTGTGAAGTTGATGAGTGGGTTTGTTGTGGGATGAGATTGGTATGTTTTATAGTTATTTATTTGTGTGATTTGGGGAGGTAGTTAGTGAAAGGATGATGTATTTTTTGTGGGGTATTTATTATTTTGTTTTGTAAATGTGATTTTGAGATGATAATAAAAAATATATATTAGGAGTATTTAGTTTGATTATGGGTTGTGTATTGAAATTTGTTGTTAGTTGTTTTATTTGTTTTATACCAACGAAATAGAAAAATGTGAATAAAATTAATAAACAAAACGATGTGAAATTAGCAGAGACTACAGAATTAATTTCATGTGTGAGTCTAACATATTAAATCCTATATGTAAACAAACGTGAAGCTGAAAACTATACAAATAAACAGCACTGTGTGCTGGGATTCGATATGTCAGAAATTCGTACCAAAAGGATTCGAGTTCTAAAACGATAACGGTGTGGTTCGAGTAAAAATCTGTTCGGGACTGGAAATCAGATCGAGAAAAAGTATCAAGCAAAATTTCATTTTAATGAAGTCAATTAACTTATTGATGCCTTGGTCCGAAAGACTGAAGTCTCTGCATCCAAAATGTTTCTTTCCGTATTGCTCCGATTTGGGTTGTGATCAATAACCACGACTGTCATGACCGCGCATTTATGAGCCTCAAGGTTGAAATGGTCATCCACAGGCAACTTAAGTTTTTTTTAGTTTTAATGCTAGGCCGCTAATTATTGATGCGTCTGTTGAGGTCTCAAGTTTCACTAACATATTGTTTCAGGCAAACTTGCGCAATGATTAGATGAAGTTGTTGCGTTACATGATGTGTTTTAGTAAAATCATAATACTGCGTCCTGTAGTAGTGCTGCAAAAAGTTGTTAGTAATTATTGTTGTGTTTAATACGGCAGACATCAGCTTCTAGACAAATTTGAAGCCGGCCCCATTAGCAGAGGGTTTGTCTGTCTAGTTCTGACTACCATGCTTGTAAGATTTCTAGCCGTCTAAAGGAAACCTATTGGCGGTTCTTTTAAAACATTTGTCTTTCTCTCTTTTTTTGGGGATTGTTTATAGGAAGGAGGTGGTTTTGGTGGTGTTTTATATTCTTTCCGATTGATTTTGTTTAGAAGTGAGTGTTCGAGTTCTATGGCTATGTGAAATCATCACCAAGAACTCTGGGCTTACTTTTCATTTTTTAATAAAATGTGGTGTTTTGTAGTTGGTGGGATTGTTCTTCATTGTGGGGGTTAGACTTTTGTGGAAGGGTGATAAATCTGGTTTAGAGTCAACTTTTATAGGATCCGCCACCCAGTCTGAGAAAGCTGCCAGTATTATTGACATATATATAACTCGACCCTCTTCTTCTGAACTCAGCAAAAAACAAACTAAAACATTCTAGCTGTGGCGTTAAGTCCAAAGTGCAGACCGAGTCTCAACTTGAATTCTCCAAGGCCTCCAACTTGGCACATCCAATGTTAATCCATCACTCTGCTTGCACGGTTTTGAATGCTTTAAGCGCAATACTTTCGGAAGCCGAAACTTCCCTCCTCTCCAAGGGGCTCAATTTTTGTCCGACCTCTCGTGAAAACAATGACCAGCAAATTAGTGAGCAAACCTGAGCATTTTCCCGAAGATTAAAGGCTGAAAGAGCACTTTTCTCGCAAGGATTCGGAAACAGTTAATTCAACCCAGATCACCATCATTAATGAATTAACAAACATTAACAACACAAAATATATAGAAATTCACAAAATATATCATCTTTTCTATATCTACTTTAAAAGCAAGCTTACCTGGATTGAGAATCAGAGTGGTGTTGGACATAAAGTGTATGGATGACAATGTATTTAAATAGGCAAAAAACATTTTTGTGAAAATTCTTGTTTTTCATGTGGAATCTTGACCTGGAGGAGTTTAAATGTTAGGTAATGCAGCATAACGACATTGCAATTACACAGGCAGCAGTAATCTTCCTACCCACACCATACCTAAGAGTATCCACTGGGGAATAAATCAATTTTCCTATCAAGCTTGTCTAAACCAAAAAGTGGGAACAAATCATCTGTATGATTATCAAAAGGTTACTTCGCCCCGCCAAGTCGTATGAATCGGACAATAGATGGTGGTTAAGCAGATCTAGGTGGTACAGTTTTATTATTTCGGTTGGTTGCATTGGCACTATTAAAGCCATTGACAATACGAAAATCTCAAAAAGGACAAACAAGATATCTCTCCTTATCTCACAGGATCGAGTGACAAGGGCTTTTTAAAAGTAGTCACACCGGTCGTTAAATCAAGCCCACTCAAGAAGGACGTGCAATATTAGGTTTTCTTGCCTTACAGGTACGAGTGTCAAAGGCTTTTTAAAGTCGTCGCGCCACTTGTAAAATCAAGTCCACCCGCCCAATAAGTACAAACAATGGAATCTTTACCTGCCTCACGAGTGGCAAGGTTTTATGTTGTCACATTAGCTCGTTAAATCAAGTCCACATATGAATACACAATAGAATCTCTCCATTCCTCACAGGAACGAACACGAGTGGCAAGGGCGTTTAGTAGTAACGCTGCTCGTTAAATCAAGTCCATTTATGAAGGACACACAGAAGACTCTCTAAGCCTCATACGGAGGAGTTACAAGGCTTTAATGTTTCCATGGTGCTCGGTAAATCAAGTCCACTCAGAAGAAAACACAGCTGAAATAATTTCTACCTAACAGGGACGGGTGGCAAGGGCTTTAATTTGTCAGGTAGCTCATTAAATCAAGTTCAAACACCACCACCACTCTTGATACAAGCGGTTGTACTACTTAACATCTGTAGCATTCGGCGAGGAGGGCTAACAAAGGTTTTGTTTTACATTTGTTGGATATTAGAATATATCTCTATAAATCTATATTTATCTGTATAAAACATTGAACTGCATTCTCTGTGAGTGTTGCATAATAATGGGTCAGGCACCATAAAACGTAATAACAACTCAACATTAGCTAAATCCTGAAATCAGGGTAGGCAGGCCAAGTTGAAAATGTTGCCAGACATAAGAAAATTGAGTTTTATGGTGCCAGACCCCTGGTCTGTCCACATTAAACTGAAAATCACTGAAGTCTCAAACTTCTATTCAGACTTGACAGAATCATATATGAAACACACACACACATTATATATATATATGTATATATACACATAAAATTATCATCAAATTAAACATTCTACATGACTAGTTTACATTTTGCAATTTTGATAAATCGTGCACGCAAAAGTGCTCTAGTATAGTGCTGTTCCACATGTGATACCATGCATGGACCACAAACTTAAATGTACAAGACCATAACTTTACTGGACTAGTTGTTATAATTTTATTCATCATAAAAGCAATACTCTTGTATAAATCTATCGATATAAATATCTGCAACAGCATTATCTATAATGGGCCTTACGTCACCAAATTTAATCAATATTAATGCTAATCTTTTAGGACTTTATCCAGAAAAAAACATGCACAGATTTGCTGCAACTGGACAATAATGTAAATGTCTGACATTCAGTAGTAAATAATGGTGAAAAGTATTGTTCAGAAATACTTCAGTATTGGAATATATGTTCAATTCTGAGGACCATTCTCAAAACATTTTTTAATTTAATGTTAAATCATAATGTTGACCAAATGTATTGATTGAAAACAAATATAATAATGTGTTTCCTAGCTTGTGACATCCAGAAGTAATACAAACAACAACATGTATAAAAGTAACTCATTCACCCCTAGAGACACATTTGGACTGGTCTAAGTCACTGAGACCATTGCTTTTTAGGGTATGAGGGTATGGGGAGTCAAAGTAAAGTTAAATAAAACTGAACTTGAATACTGGGCAAATTTGGTGATTTCAGGCCCAGATTATATAAACCTATGTGTTTTCCTTAATTATGTCAATTATAAACATTTCTGTTCCTTTAAAGGTGTTCTTTTACCTGTTAAGTGTGTATGTTTGAACATAAAATGAAACAAAGCATTCCCCACAAAAACTATAGATACATAAATAAATAAATAATTAAACAAATATATATATATATATATATATATATATATATATATATATATATATTATATATATATATATATATATATATATATATATAAAAGAAAAAGAACATGACTTTGAATTTCATTATCATTATTTTTGCCGGTTTGTTTGTCATTAAAGCAATTTTGTTGCAAATATGAGAAAATTTATATATTATATAGATATCTAAAATGGCAAGACAATGTTTAACCCAGATTATAAAGCAATCATCATTCATTAGAAATTGTTTTATTTTACCTATATCATCATATTTAGTATGAACAACTGAAATACAATGTACAAAAACATACCAAGAAATTATGAGTACAATATTATAATTGTTTTCATTGCTAATGAATAAATAAATAAATGGAAAATAAACAAAGCAAATGAATTAAAGTAAGAAATTAAGTTCCCATTTTCTTTCAATAATGGACAAGTGGTTAGAAATGATTATCTATTAGAATTTTCCTCCTTAAACAATAAAGATTTTCTTTTTAGTTTTTTTAATTATATAAAACAGCTGGTCAGTTCCAATACTTCTGGGATCTTTTTATTGGTATATCTTCTAAATCAGAATTTTATTTGATGAGTAAAGCATTTTTTATTCTTCCTTAAAACATGCAAGATTTTCCATGAAATTTATTTTAAAATATTTTGTTTAATAATTATTACAGTGAAACTGAAACATAAAAATACATTTATATCATGACTAATTATAAAAAGTTATCAATTATGGTTGAGCACTGAAATTGACTATTTCAATGTTATTCCTATACGTTACAAAATAGAAACATGCAACCGGTGTACTTAGGAGTAACACAGGACATTGAGTGTGTCAAAAAGAATTATACAGTGAATATGAATGTAATAATAATAATAATGATGATGATGATTATTATGGTGGTGATGATCGATGATGATGACGATGATGGTGATGATGATGATGATGATGATGATAAGGAAAAAACTTTCATTTTTTTATCAAATTTCAGGAGATTAAATACTGTATATAAAATTCAAATCAGTGGAGAAATATACTTTTATCATATAAATAAGGTCAGTTTTCCGATTTGCCAAAAAGGGGGAAAGGGGACAAAAGTAGCATTTTATAGATTTATTTTATTAAGTTTGACAGTCACAGTATGTACAGTCAATGTCAGCTAAACTGATGTTACAGCAGCCTTCTCTAATCGTAAGGAGAGCCTCTAACCTTGAATTGAGTAACTTAAAGATGTAACATACTCTTGACAATTACAAAATAATAAAAAATAAAAATAGAAAAATATATAAAAATACAAAATAAGAATAGAAAATGAAAAAGACAAGGCAAAAACAACAACAAAACCATAAGCACAAAAATACAGATAAAATTAACATGGTTAATGGGAAAGCTTAAAATGTGTTTTTGTATCAAGATTTAATCTCAATTATAAAGTTCAAGTTAAATAAACAGCAGAGATTATGAACAACAATTATTTCTTTGTGTACTACTTTTGTTTACTTCTAATGACTCGTGTCAATTACAGCTAGTGTTTTACCTGAAGATACATCACACTCTCACACCAATACTGCCACAATATTATGAACACGTTTACGTATAATATCAATGGTTATATAATGTCACAGTCGTTGGTTATCATCTATAAAGAATGTAAATTGCAGTTTACAGCTTGGACATGTGGGCTTTCTCCCCATCTAATGAAAAACCAATCTCTCATTGCTCCCATTTTCGCATACGTCATGTACAGGATCTAATGCAAATCGCTATGGGGTCAAATGCAGATGACCTCTCGTAATGTTCCACCCATGAAAATGTGACTTACAAAATTGAATGGCAAAGAGATGTCATTTATTGTATAAAAAGGAAACTGATTGTCCGCAAAATTTCATCAGAATATCTTAGTTGATTCGAAATTATCCAAGGTTATGAAAATAATTCTTTATATCTGGATTTTGTGTTCTCAGTGTTGTTTATGATGAAAAAAAATGTTTAGAAGATCGTGTAAATCGCTTTTTCATTGGTAGAAAATCACACTCTTATGAAGACATTTACACATAACCCTACAGCGAATTGCATTAGATCCTTTATGTGACATATCAGAAAACAGGAGCAAGTAGAGATCGGTTTTTAATTAGATTGGCTTACTCCGAGAATCTTTCACTGTACGCATCATCCCATCAGCACAAGCATCAAAGCCAACAAGAAAATTTGCAAATGTTGCAATAAATTATTCACTAATCATTGTTAAAATGTTTATATTTATATGAACTAGAGATCAAATTAACTCTAAAATACAAAGTTGTAGCTAGAGATAAAATTCACTTTCAAAACAGACCTGCAACTAGAGGTCAAACTCTATCAAAATACAGTGTAACCTAGAAATGGAATTCAATCTCAAATACTCAGCTCCACATAGAGATCACATTCATTCTCAAATACAAAGATGCACCTAGATATCAAATTCACTCTCAAATACAGAGTGGCACTTAGTGACCAAATTCACTCTCAAATACAGAGCGGTACCAAAGTACCAAATTCACTCTCAAATATAAATACATGGCACAGAAAATGCTTCAATATCCAATGAAATGCTGTTTTATACATCATTTCCAGACAAAAGCACCAGCTTTTCAATTTAGCACAGTATTTCTTGAATAACACAACATATTTGATTTACAAAAAATAATATCTTGTTTCACGTACAAAAATAAATTTTCAATTATCAAAATATTTTTCTCCAAATGCCAGCTTTGTCAATTGCCATGAGTAACACAAATAAATAGTTTTAAAACTAATTAATCTATATTTGACTTAAAAGATTTTTAAATTGCTCTTGTCTCCATGGAACTGTTATACCTTAACTACAAACTAGATGAATTTCTTAACTTATTCCGATTTTCCTTAACATTTAAGATAATATTCATACAATTCTGATTATAATAATTAGAGATTATGATTCGTTACTTCCGTTTCTGGTAGTCCAGGAATTATTTCTGAGATCACCACATGGTACATGTAACTTAATTAAGCACTTTGCAGGTAAGATTTGGTAGGATTTCTTAGAAAGTGTTTATATATAATTAATTGACTCTCTTTTCTGAAGAACATTACAATGTAATTTCCACAGCAATTTTGCATACATTACAATCACATTCCTTCCTTGCTTTCAAGAAATTATCCAATATTTTGTTAAATATCCGAGACTAGACAAAAACTGTCACTTTCTTCCCAACATAGCAGCGATTCTTTTCCTTGTGCTTTCTAATGAACTCCCTTTTAACTTTCCAGGTTGTTTTGCAGGTTCCCCTTTGTAAGAGACAGTACTGCTTGTTGTCGATGTTAACTCTCTTGCTGGTGGTGACTGGACAGGTGGTGGTTGGACTGGCGGTGCTTGGACAGGAGGTATTCTGCCATCAGGAGATTTAATGAATGTTTTTCGAATGTCAGAATCCTCCTGGTCAGAATTTATTTTGGCCTCAGATATACCACTGGACTTTCTTATCTGACCAGAAGGTCCCAATGCTGAGGACTGTCTTGAAGAGTTTGCAGAGTTGTAACCACCTGGAATTTAGAATATGGCGATTCTTTTAGAAGGATTTCTCCTATTATGCATCATGCCAGGAATTGTTCAGTAATAATGAGAATCTCCAGGTTCATATAAATTGCACCTAAGCTACAGATTAACTTAGTGTTCTTAAATATGATATGCTTTCTGTGCCATATGACTTTCATAATAAATATTGCACTCAAGACCATTATATGCTGAGCAACGTGGCAAAGGAATACTTATATATAATAACTTTTTGTGTGGTGTGTGTATGAGTGTGTGTTTATTTCAAGAAAATCTCAAATGTGACAGTGACTGGCAATGTAAATTGGCCTCGTGTACATGTGATTCTTAGAGCTAGATATGTTGGATGTCACTCAGAAAATCTTTAACGTGTAATATTTATATTTCCTGAATGATAGTTTTGACAAGCAAAGAAGTAATTTATCCATCACCTGTTATGTTTTTATATATTTACAATGCTGTAATTACTTTTTGATTTGCGAGAAGTTTATTTACACATAATTTCATGAGAGGTTTTGCTCACGAAAATAAAATGATTGCATAATTAAGTATAATAATAGCATGACAAAATGGGCATACAAAATTGCTGAAATATTATCTCACGAATAAATTTAGAACTTGTGTATCATGAAATTAAACGCACGCAAAAATTTACAGTGCAAACAGTTCAGAGAGAGAGAGAGAGAGACAGAGAGACAGACAGACAAACAGACAGACAGAGATATGAATGAATATGACAGGCAAGAAGGAGGTGGAGGCAGTTCAAGTTACTTTAGAAAAGTTTTTGAAGGAATATTGGGCTGATATCTGGATAAGAATGCCTTTCTAGCTAGAAAGAAATATCTTAGTTTACCTTTGGGTCGTTTTAACTGTAGTAGTTCCTCTCTTGCTTCACTCAATTTCTCTGTAAGTTCAAATCTCTCTTCACATTCTTTTCGTACAGTTTCTTGTAAAAATTTCACCTGGTAAATAGAAAAGAACATATCATGCCATCATCTTCAGCAAATATTTAAAATATTTTGTACAAATATCTCATAATTCCACAGTCAAGTTAACCCTAGCACCTGGACACACCTGTAATTATTCCAGTCAAGTATACCCTGGCACCTGGACACACCTGTAATTATTCCACAGTTAAGTTTACCCTGACACCTGGTCACACCTGTAATTATTCCAGTCAAGTTTACCCTGGCACCTGGACACACCTGTAATTATTCCAGTCAAGTTTACCCTGGCACCTGGACACACCTGTAATTATTCCAGTCAAGTTTACCCTGACACCTGGACACACCTGTAATTATTCCAGTTAAGTATACCCTGACACCTGGACACACCTGTAATTATTCCAGTCAAGTATACCCTGGCACCTGGACACACCTGTAATTATTCCAGTCAAGTTTACCCTGACACCTGGACACACCTGTAATTATATCAGTCAAGTTTACCCTGGCACCTGGACACACCTGTAATTATATCAGTCAAGTTTACCCTGACACCTGGTCACACTTGTAATTATTCCACAGTTAAGTAAACCCTGATACCTCCAACATGGTAATACAGATCAGGTCGTTTTATTGTTCATTCAACAACATCAATATAAATAAATGGCAAACAAATCCTAATTTTGTTCAGCACAACCACTGATTCCATTTTGCCACAAAACAACCAATAGAATTCCATTTTGCCACAAACAACCAACGGAATTCCATTTTGCCACAGAATAACCAATATGATTCAATTATGCCTCAAAACAAACAATATAATTCCATCAAGAGACCAAACAACCGATATAAATCTATCATGTGACCAATCAACCAATATAATCCATCATGTGACAAAACATCTGATATAAATCCATCATGTGACCAAACAACCAATATAAATCTATCATGTGACAAAACATCTGATATAAATCCATCATGTGACCAAACAACCAATATAAATCCATCATGTGACAAAACATCCGATATAAATCCATCATGTGACCAAACAACCGATATAAATCCATCATGTGACAAAACATCCGATATAAATCCATCATGTGACCAAACAACCGATATAAATCCATCATGTGACAAAACATCTGATATAAATCCATCATGTGACCAAACAACCAATATAAATCCATCATGTCACAAAACAAATGATATTATTCCACCATTTTACAAAACAATAAATAAAATTCTTGTGTATAAGTCAAAACAGAACATTACCAATGAGATTCCAGTATGCTACATGCAACCAATAATATTCAATTATGTCAAAATGCATAATAACAAGATTATATGATACAGTGGGTAAGATAATTTCATGGTTAAATGCAATGGAAGTAATAAAGTTGGTTGCATTCTTACATTATGCAATCTTATTGTTGGTATTGTAATTTGAGATTCCATTTTTTAAAAATTCCAATACAACAGATAAGATAACATAATGTCAAAATACAACCAGTGAGTTCTCAGTGTTTTAGGTCACCAAGATAACCAGAAAGATTACATTATGTCAAAAAAGCACTACCAATGAAATTCAAAATATTAAAACAATGAAATTCCATTATGTCAAAGTACTAACAAAAACCAATAAAATTTCATTATGTCATAATTCTAAACAACCTATAAATTATATCTCAAAACAAAATTTTACTTTTACCACCCGGACTGCAAATGTATATGTAAGGTTGACCTATAACCTTATTAAAAAATAGCCAACACTGAAGGCCCATTGACAGTTTTTCTAGAAATAAAGTTAACAGACCTCTTCTTTTACTGTCTGTAGTTGATTTTCTTTGGTCAAGAGCTCTTGTTTAGATTCCTGGAGCTCTTCGTGCGTTTCTTTCAGCTGGGCTTTCATCTGACTTATAATACCTTCATTACCAGAATCAAGGCGAGCTGTAAAATATGGAATGGTAAGAATAAGAGTATACAAGTATCTATGTGTAATTATAGATCAGAGTTCAATACGCCCATGCAATACATAACAATTTATTGCACTGTAGTTAAAAAAAACAATTGTCAAAAGAACAAAAAGAAAGTTAATGTTTAATAGCGACTGAATGGCTGGACACAGATTATGTGACAAACACTCACCTAGTCGATTTTCAAGATCCTGAATGATGGACTTGAGGCTCTTTATCTCACGTTTTAGAGCATCTTCATTCTCTTTAGCTTGGACTCTGTTGTCTGCTATCATTTGCTGTAGATCTTTAATTTCTGACTGATATTTACTTTCTATTGAATTCAACTGTTGTTTCAGCTAAAAAAAGGAGAATAAAAGTTTTAATGCCAGTTTATTTGTTTTCTTGGTGTTCTATGTCACTTTACAAGTTGTCTGTAATTTGGTGGCGGCCAGTATTGAAAGTCAGAGGACAAACAAGCTTTTTATGCACAAAAAGAAAAATCTACAAGCTTTCCACAAATGAACTGTAAAACACACACACACACACACACACACACACACAAGCACACACACACACAAGCACACACACACACACACACACACAAACACACACACTTCTCACACACTAAACTTTAGATAATAATTATAGCCATAAATATTTCATACATTTCATAGCTGTTGTGAAGAACTCATTGTCTCAAGTGTATATTTCTTTTATTTGTGAATATCTATGTAATTAAGGTTAGTGCGTGAAATAAATTTGTAAAAAACTTAAAGTCATTTTCAGCAACGCATGAAATATACACCAAGGCCTGACATTTCAAATACTTGTAAAATATGACATACATTAAACATACAGAAAAATACATTCAAACCTTAAATTCGTGATCTTTGTTGGCGTTTTGGTATTTCTGTAGTAATTCTTGGTATTTCTCTTTTTCTATATTCATCTCCTAAAATCAAAAACAGATTCCATTTGTTGAAAAAGTCATCAACTGAAAATGATCTTATATGCCGTTTTGACTTGCACAGAAAACTCCACATAGTTTGGATCTAAGTTACATAACTTTCATCTTTATCAGTGATAGGGATACAATTATTCAGAGAGGGACACACAAAGCTTAAGGTGTATATGTTGGGGTGGAGAAGGGCTACGAGATACAGTGTGTATAACATTGTGGGGGGGACTGAAGTTGAGCAAAGGTGAGAGAGATAAAATGGGTGTCATTGTGTGTACATGTTTAGGAGAAGAAGACCAAAGATGAGAAATATACAGTGTGTATAATTGTGTGTGGGGACTGATGGGGAACAAAAATGAGAGAGATACAGTGTGTATACCTATGTGTGGAGGCTGAAGGGGAGCAGAAGTGAGAGAGATGCAGTGTGTATAACTCTGTGTGGGGGACTGAAGGGTAGCAGCAGTGAGAAAGATACAGTGTGTATAACTGTTTTTGGTGGACTGAAGGGGTAGAAAAGTGAGAGAGATGCAGTGTGTGTCTTTGTGGGGAGACAAAAGCAGAGTAAAGAGTGAAACGGCATGTTTTTTCTCACTTGAAACCAATTTGTCTGTGAACTTAAATGTCAGGGAAATGTTTCTCACACTGTTGCATGAGATATTATGCCCATTCAAGAAGTGCCAGAAGTACTTTCTTAACACATGTTTGTCATCTGTTTGTATACAAATAGGATGCAGTTGCTCTTTTATACTTTTTAACATGAGAGAAAAACAGTGAAACAAAAATGTTGTGTGCATTCGGATTTTGCCATCCCTCCTTGAAAGTTTGTTGAATTGTATTAAACACTGTGTGGGTGGTTGGGGGTAATGGGGGCAGGAGAGGAGCAGTGGAAAAAACAGTATATGTAATCATGTGTTGGGGACAGAAGAAAGGGAACAAGGTGAGAGAGATGCAGTCTTTGAGAGGGGCAAAAGTGGTGCCAAGAAGTGTGTGTGTGTGTGTGTGTGAGTGGGGAGGGGGATCAAAGTTGAATGAGATGAAATGTGTGCCATAGTGATTTGGGAAGAAGATAAGCGTAGGTGAGACAAATACAGTGTATATCACTGTGGATGCAGTATGGGAACCAAATAGAAAGAGATGCAGTGTGTGTCACTGTTAAGGGGCAGTAGGGGAGCAGAGGTAAAAGAGATGCAGTATGTGTCACTGTTAAGGGGCAGTAGGGGAGCAGAGGTTAAAGAGATGCAGTATGTGAAAGGGCAGTAGGAGAGAAGAGATGAGAGATAAATGTCAATGTGTGTCACCTTCAGAAGGCAAAGTTTAGAGATGCAATGTGTGCCATTGTGGCAGTGCTGCCTGAGGGTGACACTATTGCACAAATGAAAGGCTTTGTCCCAATTATGTATGTGTATACAGCAAAACTTCTACAGAAAAAAAGCTGTCAACATCAACAACTGCAACCCATATACAACTATCACGAAGATCATGGCTGCCAAGGCTATTTACATGTTGGTGATAAGACAGGAACTGCATGCACATACTGTGATCCATTCATTTTATTCAAGAAGTTCTTAAAAGGGTTCCTCCCACATAGTCATGGGGCACATGTTGAAGTCAGAGATACAACCTTTAGACAAATGTGTGACTGGGCACCTTATTCTAAGGGATATAACTCTTACAAAAATACAGGTAAAATTCTGGCATAATGTTACATTGGTTATATCATATTTTAAAGTATTGCTTTCTCAGTCCACCGGCCTTATCATCAAATGATTATAAAGTCAATATTTTACTATCTTTGTACATTCTAGGTAATCTGGAAGTATAAAAAATATAATTGCATCATTTATAATCCATTCATACCATTACAAAGTTGTCCTTCAGCTGTTCCTCCATTGCCTTCAGTTGTGTTGCATGTTTTTTCCTTTCTTTATTCAATGCCTCTTGTAGCTAAAATGAATTGAAAACAATAATACTGAACACCAGCTGAATTTTGACAAACAGCATACATTCAAATAGGATGCTCACATATTGGGACAGCATTGTGATGTTGGTTTAATTAACAGATTTCTGGTACTGTAAGGAAAACATATGTTTCTTGTTTTATGACTCTAAACCACCTGCCTGGTACTGATAAATAGGTCATGATAAAATGACACAAACAGAAAAACAACAAGGAAATCATCAGATAACAGGACTATTTAAACAGAAGGTAGAAATATTACACCTATTTCCACAGCAACTATGATATGATTTGATGACACTAGTCAAATTTGGAGTTTTGTACTTTTGTTAGATATTTACTAATTGAGCATCTTATGGCCCTGAAATTGTAACTTAAATACAAGAATATTTTCTAATTGGTTTGTCAAGATTATTTTAATATTTACCTTTTCTGGCCAGTTTTCTGCTTCTGCTATTTTTTGTTTGAAGCTGTCTCTTAGCTGCTCTATTCTGTTTTGATGTGAAGTTATCATAACCTCCCTACAAAAAAAAAGCAGCAATAGATATTATCATCCAAAATACAAGCCCAGACCCACGACCATAAAATTTATTACTCAAGTCTGGGATATTACTCCTCAACCCCCTAGATGTTATCATCCAAAATACAAGCCCAGACTCAACGCCAGAAAACTTATTACTAAAGTCTGGGATATTACTCCTCAACCACCCCCCTCCCCCGCCATAAACTTATTTATTACTCAAGTCTTATTACTCAGTTTCAGCTAATCCTGAATTGTGACTGATTAGGTATAGGTCTTGTAGGACATATCAGAATTAATTATACTCTTTAATTCTTTTTCTCTGGACTAAGTTCAGAAAAGTCACAGAAAGTAAAAAAAAAAAAAAATGGGCTGTACCTCATAGGCAAATATCATTCATTATTATGAGCAGGGGTATACTGGACAAACTAGACAAAATCACTGTAAGCAAAATGAATAGATAAATTGATTTTAGATGTATTATATATATACTGTCAGGCTTACAGTTTTCAATAGTGCAAAGAAAAGCCTGATACAGTTTATTTAAGAAATGACCACTAATTATGTTTAAAATGTTTGTGAAGCTTGAGCATTGACTGACTGGAGGTGGGGCTTACATGACTGAGTGGTGACACTTTGAACCATAAAGCCTCTCACTGTTAGTCAGTGTGAGTGAACTGACTGGAGGCGGGGCTTACATGACTGAGTGGTGAAACTTTGAACCATAAAGCCTCTCACTGTTAGTCAGCATGAGTGAACTGACTGGAGGCGGGGCTTACATGATTGAGTGATGAAACTTTGAACCATAAAGCCTCTCACTTTTAGTCAGTCTCGCAGTAACCTTGATTGATTTTTTGAGAATGTTTGCCAGTTTATTTGCGGAAGGATGGGGGTCTCTTCTCGGGTACATTGTTACCGTTAACTGGTCGCCACCATATAAGTAAAAACTGTTGAGTAAAACACCATTTAAAAATTAAAAATAAAAATTACTGGAGGTGAGAATATTTGGCTTACACTTTAGAGCTCTAACCATTTGGTGATCAAGGCCACTGTACAGTTAATATTTATAGTTAAACATCCAACATATTGAGTATGAATATAAAATTTTCTTTAAATACCTCTCAGATTTAAGCTGTTCAATCTCTTCTTTGGCAGTGTTTAAGGTTTTCTTTAATTCCCTTGTCTCAGCTGAAATTTAGAAAACGACAAAAATCAATAAATATTCTAGTTTTTGCAGAAAAAAAACCGACCTATAAATTTTGACATTTTTCATATCAAAATATTTAGATAAATGTAAATGAATTTTATGACTTCTGAAGTAAAGAGTCTTTGTAAAGGTACCATATCTTAGGAAAAACTGAAAAAAAAAAAATTATGAGAATGGCATAAATTGCTATTAAAACAAAAAATATACAAACACATACAAACAGTAAGTGTTGCTTTTCGATGTATTTCTTCTTCTTTCCGTCTCTGTTCCAGATACTGATTTTCCAGATTCTTTAATTCTTTTATCCGTGATTGTAATTCTGATTCTTTTTGTCTAAGGTCACTCTGTAATCTGTAATTTAAATTTATGAAAATTGAGTTTTAACTAACGAGTAACAAAACATGTTTACAGTTAGGTCACGAATCTTCAATATGATCCAAAATTATTCTTGATTTCAAATTTATAACAAGTTCACGAAATAAAAATCAAATAAATTCTCAAATATGTTTATCATTATAACAAGAGAGTGGATCCTATCAACAAAGACCATCCTATCTGCCACTCAAATGTGGTCTCACAAGACAGGTGGTCTATCAAAAAAAGTTTCATTTCAAGGATTATTTAACTATGGTCTTCTCAGAATGTGGTCTCACAAGACAGGTGGTGTCTCAAAAAATGTTTTATTATAAGGATCATTCAGCCAAGTGGTTTTCAGAAAGTGATCTCAGATGCCACCTGGTGTTTTATAAGAGTGGTCTCTCTAGACGGGTTTCACTGTATTTATGAATTTAACCTGAAATAATTTGCACAACATTTGTTATCTTGCTTAATGCCAATTATTGTATGTGCATTTAAATTAGCGCACTCATATTTTAGGGCTCTCAGGGATTATAGACTTATTAGTGCAATCTCAAATTCGAGCAATTAATTTCATTAGCTTTGTCGAGTATACAGAAAGACAGAATGACAGGATGGGGAAATTTTAGCACTGTCATTGATTTAGCGCTATGACTTGACAGTGAAAGATGCTAATTTTAGAATACCTCTAAAATTAGTACACATACAGTAATATATGTTCAACAATCTTACTTTTGTACTGTCATCTCTGTGTTCTGGTCTTTTCGTCGAAACTGTGAGGTCAAATCTTCTATTTCTTTTGTTTTATTCCTATAAATAGTATTTGTTCAACCCATCACAAATGCTCAATCATATCATTTCCCCAGTTATAGGTAAGTTAAACATAATACAATTAAAACCTATAAGGCTTGTAAAATTGGGTCTCTGCTAATCAGGTTTTTATACTATTTGAGTGACAAGCATTACAAATATTATACAATTCATTTTGCAAACAATATTATTTTTAAAATGTTAGATAAAAACATTACTGTGGTGACAATAAGAAAAAATAAATTTCAAAGTTTCCTGCTCCAACAATTTAAAAAAGTATAAACAGTATTTGTTATTCTCTAAACAAAGCTTACAAACATTGGATTGCAGGTAGCTTCGGGCCAGGTGAGCTAAAAAAAAACCCATAAAACCCTAAAGTACTAATGTTAGAAAAAAATAGTTCAAACAAATTTAATCCTACTCGTGCTTTAATACATACATGTACCAATATTTTTTTAAGTTTGAAAATATTTTCTTTTTTGGTCTGCTAAGTTGATCAGATTTCAGGATTAGGCAGGGCATATCAAATGTATTTATTTTTACTTTTACCCTACTATATCATTGGTTAACTTACTTCAGCTGCTCTTTAAATTGTTGACATTCCAGTGACAAGTGTCGGTTTTTAGAAACTGCCTCATCTGCTTCACTCTGTAAATCTAAATTTTCAAAAATTAAAACCAAAAACATTTCAAATTTAAATGTACAGAGTTCAAAATTTAGATTAGATAAAGGGACTGCAAAACTTTTTGTTAATCTGACGTATTTGGGGGTTATTTATCAGAGACACATTTTGTTTCTTTTCCAATTTGATTTATGCAGTCTTAAACAATATTAGTTTCATCAATATATTGCTTGAATTGTTCAAACACTGCATATAAAAGTAGCCTGAACTTTTCCAACTTCTGTAAAAAAACGTCGCCACTCCCCATCTTCCTGGACCCAGGGGCCATGAAATTATTTTTATACTCCTACCCTAGAGATACAGTGAAACCTGACTTGTAAGACCACTGTCATTGAAAACCACCTTTCTGTTAAGATCACTGTTATAGAAGACAACATGTCTTGTGAGACCATCATCATAGAACACCACCTGTCTTTTGGTACCAGTGTCAAAGAAGACCCCCTGACTTGTGAGAACATTGTCATGAAAGACCACCTGTCTTTTGAGACCACTGTCATAGAAGACCACCTGTTTTCTGAAATCAATGTCATAGAAGACCACCTGTCTTGTGAGACCACTGTCATAGAAAACCATGTCTTGTGAGACCACTGTCATAGAAGACAAACCTGTCATGTGAGACCACATTTCAGTGACACAAGTGATGGTCTTTCAAGAAAAGTCTCACTGTACCAAATACAAGATAGAAGAGAATATGTAAAACTGGCGAAAACGTTTAGGTACAGTACATAATTTAAATATTAAAAATAAATAGGACACAACAGACTTAAGGCAGGGTTGCTTTCTGTTTTAGTATCAAAGGCCAAGGTGAAGCTAATGGATCTATTCCTATCTCAAGGTTAGAGGACTATTGTCAGTGGCCTATGTTCTTTCCAAGTGTGAAAAGGCACAAGGCAAGTTTGGGTTCTCCTTCTGCTTGGTAAGGAGTATTCCCAAAATTGAAAGTGGCTTTAAAGATTTTCTTGTAAAGCCTTTAAGCATGATCCATGTAATGCGTGCAAATAACAGATTTACTTGTAACTTGATTACATGCAAAGGTGTACAATGATTCTGTAAACTATAAGTTTACAATACTTACAAATAGAATATAAAAAAATACAAACATTCAAAAAAAAGAAAAATATATACATCAGACAGACAAACAGGTAAGTAGGATATACTATTTGCACAGTCCCAGTTTAACATACTGATCAACAAAATGCATACATGTAACTCACACACCCTATAAAAACAATGGACTCTTTCTCACAACAATGACATGGCCCAGTCTAAATGCATCATTAGGAATGAACAGATCAAGATTATTTGTGACCTGTAGGTAATTGGTCATTCCAATTCCATAAACAACAAAAGACAAACAAAAAAGTCTGTGATTTACCGGTGAGTGAACTTTCTAGTTGTGTCATCTTGTGCTGTAGTTGTGAATTTTCAGTTTTTATTTGTGCCATTTGGGATAATTCTCCCTCATGCAATCGTATTTTTTCTTTCAGAGCAGTAACCATAAGCGTAGACTCTGATCTCTCCGATTCCAGAGAGGTCAACCTATCTAGGAGTTCTTTTTTTTCTGCAAAATAGAAAGCTTTTTATGTTTGATGTGAAATATGAATAAGCAGTGTATTTTTCAGAGACCAGAAATTGTTGTCTCCACTTGCCATTAAAAATTAAAATGATTTTCATCCTGAATAATCATATTTTTTTTATTATTTTTTATGTTTGTGTGATTGGGCATTAACAATTTCATGCAATGAAAATGTGTGCACAATAAACGGAACTGTCAACATTTGCAACAATATAATTACAAAGCATGTGTACATAAAATATAACAGCAATTATCTAAGCCATTTTGTATTTGATTTTCATGCACATCTCCATTTACAGTTTTACAATAAAAATGACGCAATGATGTAGTGTTGAGGCCATGCATAAATATTTGTTTATTTCATAATGGATTTGAATGTTAAATAACTGCAATGTTTTTTGAAATGAATTCAGATCATAAAAACACTGAGAGAGAGAGAGAGAGAGAGAGGAGAGAGAGAGAGAGAGAGGAGAGAGAGAGAGAGAGAGAGAGAGAGAGAGAGAGAGAAATATATAAAACAAATAACAACATCCTGGGTGGATGTGATCTGTTTGACCATCTCACCATTATCTTGACTAGAACATTTGTCTTTAACATTTGAAAATAAAGTATTTAATTCTTCATGTGTCTGTCTGTCTCTCTGTTCAATGAAGGCGTGTATTTCATTCAATTCTGTCCTCTCTTTTGCTAACTTCTCTTTGATAGACCGGAGATTCTTCTCATATTCAGAATTCTTCTTTCTGTGTTGAAAGACAAAATAGTCTATAGTATAAAATCAAAGAAGCACTCTGTATGAAACTTCAGAGTAACCCTTTTCAGCCTGTGTCTCTTGATTTGGGATGCAATATTTAAAACTACAGTACGCAATGAATGATTTTTTTCATTTGATAGACAAATTTGCAATAAAAAGAAAAAAGAAAATAAGAAATTTTCCCTAAAGAGCACCTTTAAAATTCAATCTGCTTTGTGCATACATGAACCTTATGCTTGTAAAAATAACTAAGAATGGTGTTGACTAAATCAGAAAATTTTGTCATGGTTTTAATTTCGTTTATCAAAGAAATTTAAACCATCGCAAAATTTTACATAAATTACACAAATAGTACAGTACTGTAAAACTTGAATATAACGAACTCAATTTGTACCAATTAATGTGCATTACGAATCAATAAATATTCCCCGACTGTACCTCTATATATTCTTAAATAACAACAAATTTTATAAAACAAACCAATTGCTATGTCCCTTTGCATTCCAACCAACATTGTTTATAGAATTATAACAAAGTGATCAATATCATTTAACCAAAAAGTAATCATGTTAATTCTTAACTTTTGGGCAAGCAAAAATTAAATAAGATGCGTTAACAGAAAGTAACAAAAAAAACCCTTCTGTTTCTTGGACTTCGCGGAAAGTTCCCGTTTAGCCTATATAACAAACTGTCCTTATAACAAATTGAACAATAAGGTCTCTTGAAATTCATTATAGGCAAGTTTTACTCTAATAGCTTCTGAGTGAGTTACAAAAAAGGTTCTTTATTTCAACGAATTTGTTTTATTTTTAAAACAATGAAATTTTCACCCCATACAATTTTCTGATTCTACAGTATAGTGGGAAAATAAATCAAATTCATATCTTTAGCTGCAACATCAAGCTGAAGAGCCATTATTAATTGGAACAAAATCAAATGTGAACATGAACTGCATCCTCTCATAATACAAATACATACCGCATTTCAATCCAATATAAATCATAATGAGCAGAAACTGAATTCTTTAAAATTACGCTAGACCAAGTTGCATCACTTTTAAAAAAACAAACAAAAACATATGACTGGAACCAAGTACAAACTTGATATGTGTCATTTCATGATATAATTACACATAATTAAATATGTGCATCAGTTTCAAGGGAAATAATCACAAAGCAAAGTGTGAGTCAGAAGGACGAATTGGGGTAATGCTACAAAAGTATATATGCGCTGGTCATTTTCATGCAATTTGAAGATTGTAAAAAGTTTTACCTGTATTCTTCTTTTAACTGCATGGCAGCTGCTATTTTTATTTGTAGCTGCTGATTTTCTTTGGCAAGTTCATCTTCATTCTTCAAGTTATTTCGTAAAGTGGCCACGCTGAAGGTGAAATACATATATTATAAATAAGTATTCAGACGCATTGAATTAAACTGAAATTTCCAGATCTGTATAAACCAAATATTTCTTAACTGTTATAAGGAACACACACATCTACACAGATAAGTACAGATAGATAATTAAGGGTTGCTGCTATGACTAATATTATCACTATGAGCGAGTGTTTAGAGCATCACAATTTAACCTCTGATCTCTGATGAGGGTGCTTTCAAGCACTGCTGTAATCTAACTGATTATTTTAAAAGTTTGCCATTTTCCAATGGAAAGGCCAGTAATTTTCATCCTATTACATTGTAATCAGATTAAACTTCTCCTCTAACACTGAAAATATGTCACCACCCTATTTGTTGAGTGTGGTGTAATAAACCACTACAACAAAAATCAAACAAAAGACATGTTTATATATATACCACTAACCAGTTATATCTCAACAGAAATCAAACAGAAGATATGTATATATACGTATATATATATGTATGTATTATATATATATATATATATATATATATATATATATATATATATATATATATATATATATATATATATATATATATATATATATCACTTTCAAAAATGGTTATATCTCAACAGAAATCAAACATGAGACATGTTTATATAATAATATATATATATCTATATATATATATATATATATATATATATCTATATATATATATATATATATATATATATATACATAGGCGTCGGAACCCAGGAACTTTTTTTGCAAAGATAGACATAGGTGTTAAAAATTGGGGCTTAGCCCCAGACGTTTCTGGCGTGTGTATGTGTGTGTTTTAAGTTGGTTTAGCCCCCCCACTTTCAATTTGCTTCCGACGCTGATGTATATATATATATATATATATATATATACCACTAACCACTTGTATCTCAACAGAAATTAAACAGAAGACATGTTTATATATGTACCATGTTATATCTCAACAGAAATCAAAGAAAAGACATGTCTATATATGTACCATGTTATATCTCAACAGAAATCAAACAAAAGACATGTTCATATATGTACCACTAACCAGTTATATCGCAACAGAAATCAAACAGGAGACATGTCTATATATTTATATATATATATATATATATATATTATATATATATATATATATATTATATATATATATATTTATATATATATATATATTAACCACTAACCCCAGTTATATCTCAACAGAAATCAAACAGAAGTCATGTTTATATATGTACCAGTTATATCTCAACAGAAATCAAACAGAAGACATGTTGAGATATGTACCAATTATATCTCAACAGAATAATATCAAAGAAAACTTTTGTACAAACGCTTTTCTACCCAGAGCCTATATATCTACATATTTAACTCATCGACCCCTGAAAAACAATGGATCCTTCTTTAAATCAATGACTTAGGTGAGTCCAAATGTCTCTTTAGGGATGCATGAGTTAAGACAGGTGGGGTTTCCTTGGCCAAGTCATTAGAGCATCACGCTTTAACCCATGACATTTATCATCTCTAAGTCAGCATGGGTTTGAGCCTAGCTGCTACCAAAGCAGAGTTTGTAAGAAAGATTGCTACCAGTGGTCCCTTCCCAACATATTGTATCAAGGCCCTCTCTTCCACCTTTAAAAACTACTGATACTGAAAAATTGTAGAGTGTGAGGTATATCAATATTCAAACCAAAAATAACCAGTCAATATAAAAGAAAATATTCTTATTGCAGTCTCTTTACTTGGACTTACTAAAAATAAACAGTCAGTACAAATACTCACAGTATTTCCTTAGCTTCCAGATTTCTTTTTAAGTCTGACTTTTCTTCTTCTAGTTTGGCAACATCTTCTTTGAGTTGGTTTTCTCTTTCTTCACAACCTTTATAATGTTCTAACTCAGCTTCCACAACTTTTAACTTTTCCTCTAAAGCCTTGATTTCATTATGGATCAAGTAGCTAACACCACAGTATTTACAAACAGTCTCATCTCTCTCCATCTTCTGTATTTCATCTGGGAGAGGATTTTTTGGAGTATATTTTTCAAACTTTTCATTTTCTGCATCTGGGTTTTTTGTTTCTGCCATTATAAGTGTTGGTTTCATCCTTTAGTATTGCATCAGGAATCTGGTAAAAAAAAATATCAAAGTTTAGACTCCGTAACAAAATTTGGTTAATTATTCCCAATGTGCTCAAATTTGATTTGTACCCATTTACCCTACATACCATAAATTGGGATAATTTCACTAAAATTTGGTTATAAATTGAAGGATGGCCATTTATGTTTAAATCATGTTTAAATTTGGCCTACCATCAGATCTCAGTCTTATAGTGTCAAACATTCCACTTGTTTGAAATATCAAAATACTTTATTAGTGTCTAAGAATTTAATGCCTTCAATTTTTATAATTAACACTTTCAATGTGGAAACAGTCAAGTTTGAATTTGTTCAGTTAGCAAGATCTGATGGTGGGCCTACAAGTTGAATTTAGCAATTCTTTTTCACTGGTCCATCACACTATTTGACACAAATTTGCCTAATCCTGTGGAAAATTCACTAGTCCCAAAGTAATATAGTACCAACCAGAAGTACCAAATCGGTAGTTTTAATAAGTAATATACGTTTATTATTTTTTTTTTATTATACATGTAAAAACAGCATGAACATGTCTTCTCATGAAAACATATATGATTATCTTTGTTTGGCTGAATATAATGAGGCATCTCAGACGATACTAATCCCTTTGCTGAAGAATCGTGATGATGAACGTAAATTATGAATTGAACATGGGAAAAATTAAATATTTTTACAAAGGGGAATAACTCCATGAAAACAGAAGCAAGAGTTAGGGTTCTTGTACATGTATGAAATTATCATGCATGGTTTGAGAGTAATGCCCCAGACAAATATAGTATGTACGTATGTACGTACTTATGGGCAGATCCTTATATCCCTTCGGCGACTCGTCACGAGGGAATAATAATTAAGGCAATTCTGGTGTTCAATGTACATAATTTTATACTAGTCGACCAGACTAGCTGAAGCACAACCTAGACTTAGTACAGTGCAAAAGGACCTAGTCTTGGACTGGTGGAGTACGGCTAATTTCGATCGAACCCTAAATAACATCACATTAAAGTCTGACTTTAAAACAAAATTATATATATATGAACAATAATTAAGACACAGTTAATACTTATGGTAAGGGTGAGCAGTAAGTATAAGCAGTTTTACATGTTGTTTTTAACATGTAAATGTTCCGTTGCTTTAAACAGAAATAATAATAAGAACTATGATATTGCCTCGAAAGCAAACACTGCTCTTGTTTTTAAAATGCTGGACAATTTTTTTTGGGATCCTTAATCCACTCTCACTAATGCAACACCTTTCCTACAAAATGATGTCAAAGTTTGGTTGTGATGTCAATATATAGCATACTTGTGCATCCATAAAATATATGACCAGAAAAAAATGTCTACAAAGCATTTGATTTGAATACATTCATGATCAGGATTACCAGGTCAAATTGAAGTTGCTGTAGTACAAACATTAATTTTGTTAATGCCACATGCAAATTCCTGCAATGTGAGCAGATTGTTTACTGGTATTAGTCATGGTATCCTGATGCAGTAGGGAAAATGTTCTATACATATGTGAGTGTTTTGCCCTCTATGATAAACAAAATCATAACTCAGTCACTGAGTTATCAGGACCTCTTACAATTAGCCTACTTGTCAACCTTCTTTCTCAAAACTATAAGGGTATGGAATAAACTACCACTATCTGTAAATGAGTCCAAATCACTAGAGCAATAGAGGACTTTATGTCGGTTGAAAGCTCTCAAGAATTTGTGTTGTTTTTGTTGTAAAATTTGCAACAACTTTAAAGAAATATTTACCAGAGTGAACACCACGCCTGGTCCCAGTCACATCCAAACCAGACAGCAGTATTCACTATGTACATAGTTTTAATATTGATTTTACTGCATACATTATATCCATTTTCCCCTAGACTTTTGTTTTTGACAACGGAAGAACCTCCTGACAATTTGAAATGCACCCAAGTCGATTTAACTCGCGTGTGGAGTTCGACTCGTACTCTGGAATGAGAAGAAGAACGTAACCCACTGTCAGTAATTTGTAATACCTAATGCGTAATGACAGGCAGGACCCCAGCCTAAACTATACACATGTATATTGCCTATAGACTATATAGTATAGATACTATAGTTAATTAAAATTAAAGTGAACATAAACAAAATGAGATAAGTGTTCACAAATTGACATTGATGTTATTAAATTATTCTTTCGCAATTCAATACCTACAAAAGCTTCAAGAAGTCCTGATGTAGGCTTCAAGCATGATAGAACGTTAATTTCACCAAGTTCATGCTTTCAACATGTTCGTAGAAGCCATTTTGAATCCAATGAAAACAATTTCATCCGGGAACATGCATAGTTTTGTATAAAACTCAAACCGTAACGGAGAAATATCCGGATAGTAAATTTTAAAATCCATGAGACTTTCACTATATATATATGTGATGGTGGTGGTAGGGGGGGGGGGGCTAAAGCAACTTAAAAAAACACACACACACGCCAAAACGTCTATGGGCTAAGTGCCAATTTTCAACACACCTATGTCTATCTTTGTACTATATATATATAGTATATATTTAAAAAAAAAAAAGGGGAGGGGCTAAGCCCCCCCCGGTTCCGACGCCTATGTATATATATATAATATATATATATAATATATATATATATATATATATATATATATATATATATATATATATATATATATATATATATATATATATATGCCTCTTTTAAAAGGGATATCTCAGCCAATTTTTATTACTAATTTTACAAAATGTAATTGGCATACTTCAAGAGACATTAATAGTTTTTCTTGGCTAGTGTAAGTTATATACCCAGTATTTACATCGCTGTCATAGGCTTTACCTATACCTTAACATTTTATTAATCAATCGCAATTATTAATAGATCTAACTCAAAATGGAAGAGGATATATACAGATAGTTTAAAATAATATAAGAATTATAAACCATTTCCAGTTCATTGGACATATGGGTCCCTTTATAATTTTATTCTCCGTTCAGTTATATGAAAAAAAAACTGCAATCAAACGAAAAACAAAGTATTGCGCACTACTGTGAATTGTAAAAGCTCACTTTATTACACGACTTTTTATACGTCATAAGCTGTAGATGAATATTGCGCACTATTATTTGTTATAACTGCTCATTTTATTACACGAGTTTAGATACGTCACCAGGGCCCGAAGTCACCAAATTTACTCAATACTCAAGCTCAACTTTTATTTCGTTATTTTGACAGTATAATCGCTTGTAAACTTTTGGGTTTAAATAATTAGGAAACATTATCATTTTTCATCAATCATATATAAATTTTTGCGTTACACTAATGATTTTCATGTAAAAAATGAATAAATACGTTGAGTATGGTACTCAAAATTTGAGAACGTACTCAAATAATTTTTTAATATTTCTGAAGTTTTCTTCAAATTAGCAATGATTTTTATCAGTATTTACAATTGTATACTGTTGGTATACAAATATGTCCAGTTACAGAATTAAGTTTTGCGTGTTTTTACCTTAAAATCATGAAAAGTTAGTTTAACTTGAATACTGAGTAAATTTGGTGACTTCGGGCCCAGCTGTAGATGAGTATTGCACACTATTGTTTGCTATAACCCCATCACTCTATTACACGACGTTTGATACGTCACCGGCTGTAGATGAGTATTGCACACTATTGTTTGCTATAACCCCTCACTCTATTACACGACTTTTGATACGTCATCGGCTGTAGATGAGTATTGCACACTATTGTTTGCTATAACCCCTCACTCTATTACACGACCTTTGATACGTCACCGGCTGTAGATGAGTATTGCACACTATTGTTTGTTATAACCCCTTATTTTATTACACGGCTTTTGGCACGTCACCGGCTGTAGATGAGTATTGCACACTATTGTTTGTTAATTACACGACCTTTGATACGTCACCGGCTGTAGATGAAGCATCACAAAATTCGACCTGTACTGTGGACTTTTGTCAGTTGTTTTTACCTTACTATTTCAGTGTATATGAATACCATATTTGAATATAAGATTTTTATGTTTGTGTATAACTCTTATTTGTTATTGTACATCAAGTACTAGTAGTGAAAGGAGAAAAATAGAAATAATTATTTTTGGTAAATTGTGAAACAGACCGATTTCGAAGCAAACCTTACTTACGAAGCTAATGTTTTACCACTAGATATTATTGAGTGGCCTATCTATTAAAGCGTAAAATATTGATAAAATCAATAGTTATCTAAGATTAATTAACGGATTAGATAATGCTAAAAAAGTATGATTAATGATAAAGAAAGCCATGACAACAATACAATTATAGAGACATTTATACTGTAAATCATAAATTAAATCATTATTATTATTTGACAAATTGATTTTTTATAGGATATAATATCAAAATTTATCTTTAAATGAACGGTTTTTAACAGCATATGATTAATCTATTTATAAATTTGATTTTTAATGTTAACTAAATTAATTGATCTATATGACGGTATTTACGCGTAGGTAACTATGGAATTAACAATTGAATGACCTTTTGTCATGAAATACACGGTGTATATTGTAATTTTTTGTCACGCTCAACAATTGTTACCTTACCCTTTGATCCTCTGTTTTAATTGTGGGGGTGTAGACTTGACCATGATGTGCCCGTGAAATACCAGAGCTCCTACGGAAGTAAACTGCCAAAAGTTCTCATATAATTATTCAATCTCTACAATTCAACGATGATCGAACCGCGAACTCGAGCTTAGTGGAATCAAGAGGCATCGTATTTCAAAACGCGATGCACCTACCATTCGGCCGTGGGGATCGATCCTGGCCCGTGTAACATGTGGCAGATTCAACTACTCCGACACTTTCTTTACACAGTAACATATTATGCATGGTTTCTGTTTGTTGACACACTGTTTTTAGTTCTCTGGGTTTTTTTTTTTCGCCGAAGGCTACTGTATACGTGGATATTTTCACATGGGTTAAATTTGCGATTTTGCATTGCACAAGCTATAGCTTCAATGGGTTAAAATTTTGCGAAAATAAAGTTACTGTAGCAGTAATACAATATCTGCGTACATGTATTAGCTTTGACTAAATATTTCGTGCAATACGCAAATATTGCCACATGCATACATTACCATGCTAAAAATCGCACTAGCCTTTTTTTTTTTTTTACCAAAAACAATTATTTAGTTTTTTCTACTTTTGCTTTATGTAAAATAATAAATTAGAGCTACATTTAGGCATAAAAATGCTATACTCCTATATATACATGTATTGTGAAAATAAGGTCAGATCCTGTGGTATATATATACAAATAATAAGGCCGAATGAATCAATTGCCAAAGTGGGTTTCTCAAGAGATTTTTACAAAATGTATAGGAATTTTAGAATTTTTATGCCCGTGTCTATCCGATCCTGTATGAAAAACAAAACCTGCAATCGATAGTGTTATTTCACATTCACATTGTAAAATTGACGAAAGTTAACTAGTTTCATGAATAACTTATATTTTGCGTCCAAAATAACCGCTACGTTTCAAATATAGAAACTAGGATATCGATAATTAATGGACAACTAAACATTTCAAATTACTGCATATGTCTATAGATGACATTGAATTTTTTATCTAGATTGCGAAATTGTAAACTAGCAACGGGAAAATGTACGGATAAGGTGCGGTGTTTGCCATACAGTTATATAACGCAGACATATGAGAAAATAATTAAACTTAAAACATGTTTCATCTGTATGAAAGATGACAATTTGAGAATAATACACTTGTTGTAACCTCTGGCTTTCATCTTTTTGTAACTTTATGATTTACTGTATATCAAAATACATACAGGAATGGTGAATAAAAACCCTATCTGATCCGTATCTTTAGGTTTGTCCCGAAATAAACACAAAGAATTGTTAACTTAATCACCGGAGTTGGTATGTCATTTGTCAGTATGTTCTTCCGATAGCCTAATTGCCAAGTCTCCCCTATAATTAGGAAGACTATTTATAAATTTGATTGTTAATGATAACTAAATTAATTGATCTATATGATGGTATTTACGCGTAGGTAACTATGGAATTAACAATTGAATGACCTTTTGTCATGAAATACACGGTGTATATTGTATATTGTAAATTGTATACTCCCTGTATTTTACGTAAAAAAAATATAATTTCTTCTCTCCCCTGAAAAAAATTTATTTTGATATTATTTCTCACTAAAATTTAGAGTCTCCATAATGAAATTGAAAAATCTCCCCCATGAAAAGTTTTCAAGGTTGGCAAGTCTGCGATAATTTGCATCTTCCAACTCTCACTTTCGTCAGTTGTCATATAATGCTTGTTAAAGCCAGATCAATTCGGTAGGTATTTATAAAAGTACAGCTCATTTAGGTTAGAATAATATGATATATAAGCTCGCCGTGAGAAAATGTCCTGGAGAGCTGTTGTAATACATGACTGGCGTTGGCGGCGTCGTCAGGAACGTGTGTTGACAACAACATTTTATATACAGTCCTTACGATCAGCCGTTTCAAATAAGTTAATGACCATTGACTTTGTGACCTAGATAATGCCATTTGACCTACTTTAATCACAATTTCATATAAATATATATGATTATATAAGTTTTTCCTCGGACTGAAATGTCGTTAGTATCATTAGGTAAACAAAGTCACGTGACTGCCTTCCATGGTTCTATATACATATTATATAACGTCACGTGACATACCAATCTGGTGAAAATTGGACACATATGGATCTCTTTTAAAATCTAAGGGTGGGGTCGGGTTCCGTGGAGGAGTTAGTACCCCTGTTTACCGGTCACACCGGTAGTTAAAGAGCGGTATGAATCCTCGTCATAATCGGTAAAGATGATTCAACGATCACTCTCGAACAGGAAATTCAACATATCACTCCGCGAAACACTAATATAAACAAGGTCATTATACCGACTGTAAAATGACATGTGTGTTGACATTAAGTGAGATTACTGATATACTTGTGACAACAACTTATTGGTAAGTAGTTTCCCTCTGTGTATGAAATGTTCGTAAGGTGATCACGCCCTGGCATTTCAGATCATCTACGAGATATACTAGCGGAAAAAATAAACTGAAGTTTAATTATTTTATTTATTGATTCATATACTAATTATTATGTTGCATTATGTATATCATTATTTAATATAATGCATTGTCTTTCAGTCCAAACATCAAATTACGTATTATGTCCATAATGGTTGATATGAACACCACTGAAATTGGGTGCAAAAAGTTTAACAAGTTTAATAGCGTGTATGACCGCCTTTTGCACCTATATGACGCATTGAACGATCAGGTTATGCAGAAATGCCTGGGAAATGTTCCGCCATATGCGCAATAAAGAAAGACGCAAAGCGTCTAACATAGTAGGGGGTTTGGCTCTTGAGTAGACATCGTTCCATTTCACCCCAAACATGTTCTATAGGCGATGAATCCGGCGACATCGCAGGCCAGGTTGCTGTGGATAGTCATTAGCAACACATGCGGTGTGCGATCGTGCATTGTCTTGCTGCAGAATAACGTTACGCTGGTTGTTGTGAATGAATTAAATGACGTGCTGACGTGCAATCTCGTCACAGTAGCATACGCTGGTTAAGTTGCCCTCCACTATCATCAAAGGAGTCCTTCCATGTGTTGTAATTTCACCCGGACCATAACTCTCCCTCAGCCGAATTGGCGGCGCTGAATAACGCAGGCGTAAATGTAACGTTCTTCTGCACGACGGTAAGCCCGAACACGACCGTCACTGCTGTCGAGATGAGCTCTTGACTGGTCCGTAAACAGAACTTCCACCCAATCTCTGTTATTGAAACGACGATGCCTACACCATGCTATCCTCGCAACACAGTGACGCCAGAGCAGGACAGGACCAATAGCAAGACGTCCAGGACGGATGTTGGCCTCTCGCAATCTGTTCAATACGGTATGAGGACATATCCGTCGATGTCCAGAGATACTTCTAGCGGTCAAAGAAGCCGATTGAAATCTATCACGCAAATGTGACGTTCGTATATACATATCTTGCCAACATGACATCACACGCGGGCGCCCTGGTCGTGGGCGGTACGAACGGTGCCAGTTTGCTGATATCGTCTCCATAAAGCATTTACAGTGTTAATATGAACTCCAAACTGCCTTGCCACATTGCTTTGAGACATTCCAGCTTCCAGCATCCCAGTAGCACGCAAACTGTCATTTTCAATCATGCTAGGCATCTCTCAGTCAAAATTCTGTTCCGAAAACCACTGTTTTCCTGTTTCAATGCATTGAATACTGTCAAAGAATGCAAGAAATTCTAATCAATTACTAACCACGTGTCGCTTAGGCCCGACACTCCAGAGAAACGTGTTGTGGCCATCAAGGCGACGGGAACGTGACATTTAACAAATCTAGTACTCAGACACGCGTTTAGTATATTAAACTATGTCTTTAAATAACAAAGAGAGATAAAACAAATACTGTCTATGTTTTATTTCACTTTTAGGTATACACAGTTTACATTTTTCCTCTAGTATATAAACACACTAAAATCATCACCTTTGTCTTTTTGCATGGTTGTTTATTTCCTGTCGATGTCCAAAGTAAGTAAAACATCCAGGTAGGAAGTGTATGTATAAGATTCTGTTTTGGCCTGAAATTTTAGTTTCTACTATCTGAGAAGTGATGCTGACACCTGCGATCTAATTTGTTTACTAACGACGCTTGTTTTTCTTTGTAATAAGTTGATTTGCTTGTATCACCGTCTGTTGTTTTACACTTGTTGTTTTTTCAGTTGTATTTTGATGTCACCGGCTGCAGGCGAAGTACCACACAATTTTAACTGTGGTAAGGACTTACGTCTGTGAAGTGTGGATGTTTCAACGTGACATGAGGCTTTGGTTTTAAGTGTCCCCCCAAAAGCCACGCCTTTCGCTTAACTTTTCTGCTGAGCGTTTGGCAAAGGAGCAGTCGCTACCTTTTAAAAAATTCTCAGATATAACCACGGGCGGATTTAGAGGGGGCGTAAGGGCGCACGCCCCCTAAAATTGCTTCAAAAAAGAGAACCGTAAATAAAGTTTTTAGTGTCTGGAAGCAAGAAAATGGCCTCTCAGAAAAATCAAAACATTTTCTAGACTGAATCCAGAAAAAGACTTCCCAGATCTTTAAAAAATAAAAAAAATTCTGGACCTCACTTCAGGTTGTCTTTGTCGTTGAGACGCAAGTTTTCTGGTTCTTTTCATTTAATTTCTTATATACTATTTTTATTAATAATTTTACTATCAACTGAAAAATGAAATGTAAATATTAACATAAAACATGAACTAATGAAAATACAGTGTGAAGGACTAAGGGAAAACGGTGGTTGTGTGTCTGGAAGCTAGACAATACCTCATGGGCTTCAAAATAAATGGATTATTCAAAATTCCAAATTCCACCAGTTCAATTTCAGGTTAAATTAATCTATGAATGAAAAATTCTTAAGGATAAAGAGGTCATAATTCAGTGTCTGGAGGCTATTATTAATTAGGCCGATATTCTGTTCCAATTTTAGGTTATACTTTTTTGCTAAATCAACGTTCTTTTGAAAAGGATAATCAGCGTGATTTATTAGCGGAATCCGGGCGTATTTTCCGTCTGGAAACAAATGCGTGTATGGACTTTTTCAATTATTTTCTGAAAGATGTTTAAAACACACCCCATTACGACCCAACACTTAGTATTATGTGTAGTGACCAGGAAATGATTCAACTTTCTAGAATTTTTCGCTGGCTCCGCTCAACGACGATATTCTATCGATACATTTTTCGACTCCTCAAAGCATGGGAACTTCTAGTAAGATCGTGTCTGGAAAGCTTCCATATTCATAATAATAAAAAAAACTCCGAAAAATAAATAATTGCTTCACAATTGATCCAACAATTTGTAAAATAAAACATGATCAATAAGGCCTATATTATAACGGTCTAGTATAATTATGTTACCCTCACCCCCACCCCTGAACAAATTCTCGATCCGCATCCTAGGGCACTGTGAAAATCAAAAGCACGCCCCCCTCTAGCCTAAAATCATGCATCTGCCTATGATAACTGGAACCGAGAATGGAACATGAGACTAACAAATAGTGAGAAAGGAACCAACTGAACCGCTTTAATCTGTATGTATCTCTACGTTTGATTTTCTTATATTTTATTTAGATACAAGGTAGAACTTAGCTGTCTTAAAAATGTTGAACATATTTACTTCAAAATTAGGTCTGAAATATATTTGGTATATTCTGTTTTAATATAAATATCTTTAATTATTTTTTTAAAAATATTTTGAAGTAGATCCAATAAAACGATAAAAAAATTCAGAACATTTATGCAGCCACGAAACGAAATAGCAAAGATTGTAATATTGCTGGAGCACTAAGCTATACTATTTGAGGTTCACAAAGAACACTCGTGATGATTACCTCCCCTTATACTTCTTTTACAACTGCATCATTGACGGATTTCTCAAACTTAGCTATATATAAATCACATGTGTCATTATTTAACAGTACCGTTTGTTTTATGGAACAAATGCTTCCATTGATTTTTCGTCGGAATTTGTCGGATACGAGAGCTACTTATACAAAACACACAGGAAGCTACTATCTTCAAAAGATGAAATGGTTTAATTGATTGCATTATTTTGATTGATTTTTTATCACAAGTATGGATAACGTCTACATATTTTGATTCCCTGAATGTAAAAGACAAGGTGTTGATGTTGCCGTATATTATTGTGTTTTGTTCACAATCTGTACTCATTGGTACTAATTCTTGTATCGGAAATCAGTAAATCTATACAGCCCGGTTCATTCCGCTATATGGCGCTACTGATGTAGACATGCTGTATATTATAGACACACATAATTCAAAACTTTACTACAGGTAACACACACACACACACACACACACACACACACACACACACACACACACACACACACAGAGATTCCGCACCGTGTTTGTGTGAATTATCACTGGATTAACATCGGTCTATAACGTAGGAATAATTCGATGATGATTCATCCATGTTAACACTTTCACCCCTAAATATCTAGATGAAATGCTTTATTTCATTGTTTAAACCAGTCTATTGTGGTCTGTAGGGTTGATGGCTCTAATTCTATAAATAACATAACTTTCGATGTAAAACAACAATCAGTCAACTAAATTATGAAATATTTAAACTTTTCAGTTGATTCGATGTAAAACAAAGCACATATAACAATATAAAGATACCGAAGTATTCAACGTTAGTAGGTTCAGTAGACAAAATATTATTTGGTGAGCATTGGACCGAAGTATTCAACGTTAGTAGGTTCAGTAGACAAAATATTATTTGGTGAGCATTGGACCGAAGTATTCAACTTTAGGAGGTTCAATAGACAAAACATTAATTTGGTGAGCATTGGACCGAAGTATTCAACTTTAGGAGGTTCAGTAGACAAAACATTAATTTGGTGAGCATTGGACCGAAGTATTCAACGTCAGGAGGTTCAGTAGACAAAACATTAATTTGGTGAGCATTGGACCGAAGTATTCAACGTTAGGAGGTTCAGTAAACAAAACATTAATTTGGTGAGCATTGGACCGAAGTATTCAACTTTAGGAGGTTCAGTAGACAAAACATTAATTTGGTGAGCATTGGACCGAAGTATTCAACTTTAGGAGGTTCAGTAAACAAAACATTAATTTGGTGAGCATTGGACCGAAGTATTCAACTTTAGGAGGTTCAGTAGACAAAACATTAATTTGGTGAACATTGGACCGAAGTATTCAACTTTAGGAGGTTCAGTAAACAAAACATTAATTTGGTGAGCATTGGACCGAAGTATTCAACTTTAGGAGGTTCAGTAGACAACACATTAATTTGGTGAACATTGGACAGACATGGTGCCCCGAAAACACAGATGTGAGATCAGGTGCCATGGAGGAGTAAACATCCCCTGTCGACTGGTCATACACACCTAGTGTCCTAAGTCCAATAAAAATGAATAGGTGTGGAATAAATCCTTGTCAAAATCGTGTAGACGAGTGATTTATCGAACAGGTAACACAGTTAATATTTCATTTCGTTAAACATAGTAAATGCAAACAATGTCATTATACCGACCGCAAACTATTCACTTTACTACAGACAAGGTCATTACATGGACCGTAGAGTATTTACACCACTACCTTCAAATATCAAATTTTGTTGTGCAAATCTCTCTTGTAGTAAGTGTAAATGTAGAACTATTAATCTATTCAATATTAAACATCAATACCAAAGTGTTATTCGAATAAAACATAAACAACATAACAAACAAAAACAAAAAAACAAAATACAAACCAAAACAGGAATTAATCAGTTCTCAAAGTTCTCAAAGCGATATAAAAAAGAATGAAGGACATAATATACTAACTGTACATGTTCATCAATTTGAGACAGAAAACATATTCATGCCGGCATACTTAGCTTTAAAATTCCGAGGTAATCAGTACTTTTGAGTATCTCATGCACTAACACAACATATTATTTTTCGATTTTTGTTCACGTACAAATGATAGTGATAAAAAGTCCTATCCAAAAGAAATAAGAGCGTCTTAAATATCACGCAAAACGCCGTTTTGTGGGAGAATGACATGCAAATTGTTGTTATGTAAAAAGTTTTGTTATGTAAAAGTTTCAGGCAATCAAGCTGAGCAAACTGAAGAAATCAGATTCAGCTTTATTTGTTTCATGGTCCGTGGCCTCTGACGTCTCCATAAAAAATAAAATTTCTACATAATGAAAATTAACCTAATTGCATTTACATGGCAGCTTTGTGTTCAAGTTTGTAAACGAATGTTCCATAAGAGCAAAATTATACAGTTCTTATTTGATTTGACTGTGGAATCATGTCGACAGTGGATGTTCACTCCTCCATGACATCTCTTGATTTCCAGAGGTCCGTCTTTGTCCATTTTTAGCAGACTTGTACCTATATCCTGAACATCCAAAAGATTTATACTTTGGTATCTGAGTTTTTATATTCTAATATCATCATATTCACATCTAATTAATTTGTAATTGCATACATAAATTATCATTTTAAACCATTTCCATCGCATCAAGCGGCATTTACCAGATATAAGATACAATCATTATGATTTGTGTACCCGGTAACTGTATAGAAAGTGCGGTGCATTCGACCGTCCCTTCTAAATTATATATAACTTGACAAATGACACGGAACACGCTTTGAGCCCTCTAAGTATGATAAACGGGTTATTTCGAATCTCCATTTAGCATATGATTTACTATATTGTCATCTATTGCTGATAAATTATTAGTTTCCCGGAGGAAATGATCACTGATTAATTTCACTTTTAAAGAATTGACATCATGGAAAGTTTAGAGTTAAGTAAAGGGATAAGAGTTATTGCCTGATACACAGCTTAACAGATTCTCATCTTGATGTGAATATTTGAATCACTGCTTTAGAAGATACTAGTCGGTAATTAAAAGTCGCTATTTCATAGATTGTCTTAAGTATGTTCAAATGTTATTGCCTTATTTGTTGTTATCAATCCATGAGTTATTTTCACCGAACTTGAGAGGTTTCCATGTAGCATTTGCAATGGCTGGCAGAGGACGCGGACTCCCTCCGGATACCTGGGATTCGCAATTGTTCTTCATGTTAAGACCGCTTTTATATCTACATTTTCACCACCGAATTTTACCTTTTCATTGAACTTGACCTTTCCACGGAACTCGAGAAGTTACCGCTAGACATTTGCAATGGGTTGTGGCGTGCTGGCAGAGGTGCTGATTCCTTCTTACGACTGGTCCCATCCTATTTGGGATTCGCAAATGTTCTTTGTGTCGAGACCGTTGTTATGTCTACCTTTTCACCGAAAATGAACCTTTTCACCGATCTTGACCTGTTAACCACGGAAAACCTCTCGAGTTCAGTGAAAAGGTAAAGTTCGGTGGAGTTGCCGTCAGTTACTTCTATATATATGATTGGCGAAAGGGAGTCACTGTCTGGGGCCGTGCTATAAAATACTATCTAATTTTCTCTCTCGAGTTCAGTGAAAAGGTAAAGTTCGGTGGAGTTGCCGTCAGTTACTTCTATATATATGATTGGCGAAAGGGAGTCACTGTCTGGGGCCGTGCTATAAAATACTATCTAATTTTCCTGAGAGGGGACATCACATTGTTTAATAAGATCCCCATATTGACCTTAAAGCTTCTATAACGACGATTTCAAGCGTTCAACAACGTAACCTTGTGTAATTAGTTTATTCGTGAGTCGTTTTGCTTCCAGAGTAAAACATTCATAAGAGAGTAGCATGTCATGGTATAACGTATAAGTTGTGAAATGAAAACGCCAATCATTAAATTGGTGTTTATAGGGACTTTTTTGCATTTTCAGAATCCAATAAATGTATGTCAAATTAAAGCTCCGCGTCACTTGTGGGTATTCCAAACGAAGTGAGAACGGATTTATGATTATCTAATATTTCAGAAATAGAGAAATCGGTGAGAGTATATGTAGGATTTTCAGGAAGTGTGTTCAATCCAAGTTTCTCTTTTAGATTACTGGACAACAACCTATATTTTTTCTGAATGGCTTTCTTATTCTATCTAATGAATTACCAAAACCTCTAAAACAACAACATATGATTCGTTATTTATTCTGGATCGATTTCGTATTCTATATGAGAAAATACCAATACGTCTAAGTCAACAGTCTAAACTTCGATATTTTTTCTGAAGGCTTTCATTCGATATTTTACTTGAATGGCTTTCATATTCTATGTAAGGAAATAACAAATTAGACAACACCCTATAATTCGATATTTTTTTCTGAATGGCTTTCATATTTTAATTTAAGAAATCCAAACATGTTTTAGATAACACTCTTAAATTCGATGATTGTTTCTGAATGACATTCATATTCTATTTAAGGCAAGAACAAACGTCTTAGACATAATTGCACTGTCGTTAGTTTTAACTGGCAATGTAATTTCAAAACAATGTAATGACTTTTGTATGCGAGTGAAATATGTTTTCTTTCAATTATAACATTTAAAAATTACAGGGTTTAAAAGAGAACAAAATTTGTTGAATAACAGAAATTAAGATACTTTTCTTGTAAAAACACGAAGCTATAAAACCCAGGTAATTAAAGGTTAAAAAAAACAAAAGATTGACAAAGATACAAAACCCAGGTAATTACAAGCAAGAAAACCAGATTGAAACAAAGCTACAAAACCCAGGTGTTTACAGACCAGAAAACCAGATGTAAACAAAGCTACAAAGCACATGTAATGTACTGGTAAAACACCAGATGAAAACAAAGTACAGGTAATTACAGGCCAGAAAACCAGATGGAAACAATTCTACAAAGGCCAGGTATTACAGGCCAGAAATCCAAATAGAAGTTGTAATAAGTTGAAGACAATTGTATTTCTAATATACATTTATTAAGGTGCCACATTATGTTTTGGAACTTAATATCTATTTTACTTTCTGATGAGTACTTATTGACAGAAACAATTATATTGAACATTTGTTTTGGCCTTCTGTGGAAGACTATAACTGGTGTTTATGATTATAATATATAAAAAAATCACAGATACCAAAGTACAATGTATATATTTTCAGGATGTCCAGGATACAATATAAATAAATGGCGAATATTTGACACAATATAAAATTTGTAAATAGAAGATGTACAGAGAATTGGAGAGTATCTAGCTCAACTTAACATAAAGAAATATGTTTACACTGTTTATGCATAAAAAATCAAACTACAACGCATGGAAATAGTTAGCAATTTTCATTATGCAAGCTGCAATAAATATAAAGGTTGTTAAGTTGTCTTTGTAAACATTGGGTAAACAATGATCTAGGAGTAAAAAAAGACTGAACTAATTGTAAACAGCGTTGTCATAAGAGTTCGTGCTTGCTTTTGTCAGGTGAGCTGATGGAGTATCGTGATGAAAATGATATATTTTACTCATGAATAATATTCCACTAAAGGACTGCTCGGTAACAGTGACACTTGGCGATGTTTCATGTATCTATTTATTATCTGAACCGAAGTCGCCCAAAATAAATTATGTAAATATTACCAGCGATAAGCAGCATATGTATAGTCGGATTATATATTGAATAAAACACCAACGTGTTAAAGAGAAAAATGTAATTGAAATATATATTAAGTCACACTCATAAATGTCTTTAATCAAATAAATGTTATTAAATGTCTTCATTTTTTATAAAAATGGGCGTCCCAGTGATGTAATCATTGATAATTTCATAACCTTATGTTAATATTTTAGAATTAAAATTCAAATATCTGTTAATTAAATTTTACTGTCATCCAAAGGTTTACCGTCACCAAAGATACTTTGGTCAAAACAAACATTGCTTGGTTATAAAACAGCAAGTTATATTTGATCGTTGGTCACACATCTATCAGACTTTCACCGTTCGACATGTATTTGGTTTTAAAGGTTGCTGTTTGTGTCTTATTTCGCCAAGTGATTCCGAGTGACGCCCTAAAGCCGCATGCGTCGTTTGTCACACGAGACCCATTGGATCTTGGCCGAGGTATACTTTGAATAGTATTTGTAAATTTTGATGTAGAAAAAAAAATCAAAACATTAATATAAACAACTTAAGATTGACAATATTTTGAAACAAAAATGATGAATTTCAGAATTCCTTAATAAAACGTTCTTTAGATAAGTCATCAATTTACTATCAAACTCATGCTATATTGTTTTCACTTATAAATCTTGTAAAAAAGTGTAACCATTGACTTTCAAATAGAGTCATCTCAAGTAAAGTAAAAGCTAAAAGGAGGCAATAAACATTGGCGTATGTGTCGTTTAAAACCACACAGGCAAGTTTTATCATGATCATAATTATATTAATCAATTTCCATTACTGCAAAATCTTTCCTTAATGTCACGTTTCGGTAAACCATTCTGATCTTTCCCAAAATGAAGCGATTTTTTATCTACTATAAATTGATTTGTCTTAATTTGTTTGTTTTTTAAATTTGCAATTGAATATATAAGTTTGAATGCATAACCAGAAACAATTACATTATCTTTCAATTATTTTAAAGCCCATGGGTATTTAAATGGACTATTTGTGAAATTCTGTTTCCCTTAAGAAATAATACTAAAAATCTCTAGGAGATTACGTTTAACTGTTCAGCTTTGAAACAAGAGACCTTTCATTTACAATTACGAATCAACTTTTATCTTATACGTTTCAATGCCTCACATCTATTTTTATTATTACTATAGATATCGCTGTCTCGAACGGCAAGGACGTAAGTTAAGTTAGATAAAAAGATAAAAATAAACATCGATCTATCTATCTGTCTGTCTGTCTGTCTGTCTGTCTGTCTGTCTGCCTGCCTATCTATCTATCTATCTATCTATCTATCTATCTATCTATCTATCTATCTATCTATCTATCTATTCTATTAGTTAAACCGTTTAGCTTTCTTTTTAATTTGTTTATTTTTTATATTTTCCCTTTAATCCTTCATTTTTCCTCAGAGCTTTTCCGTCAATTATAGAGGATTAACAGAAGATGAGAAGAAACAGATCGTCGACCTTCATAACAGCTATCGTAGTATCATTGCAAAAAATGCAACAAACATAATGAAAGTTGTAAGTAAACCGTCAAACTATTTCAATATTCCTTTACTGATTTTTATATATATGGATGTAAATAATTAAAACTAGCTGATTCCCAAATAAAAGCTACAAATGGCTATTTCCTTGTAAAAGGGTGCTGTGACTGGAAGACTATTCCCTGTAAAAGGGTGCCATAATTGGGAGAGACTGTGTTTATGTTGTTCTTTGTAAGCCTATCATAGCATTCCTAACTCCGCCATTACCAACCGCAGCTGAACGAAGAACTACAAGCTTTATTAGACGCTTGCAGAAGAGAAAACACACCAAACAACATCGTCTGAGGCGACATACAGAGTGTAATGTTTGTTTTCGTATAACAAAACAGTTGCACTATTTTGGAAGTTAGCAATATTCTGGTTATATATCGCTGACCAGACCTATCTCCCTTGACTTCGCTTTCTATGTTGTTTAATATTTTGTATATTCGTCTTGTGGTGATATCTTAGGTATATTAAAACAGTTATTAAAAGGATATTTCGGGAAATAGAACTTACAGTTAAAGTGTTTACATTCATACCCATTCAATAACTGTATACGATGGTTGATAAAATCTCGTATTCGACAAAATTAAAGGAACTATGAAAACAAATTATCATTCTTTGTTCAGTGGCCCAGAAGTGATAACCGAGCTAGATAGATTACATGACCAATATGTAATGGTCCCAGCAGACAAAGCCTAAAATGATATAGTGTTTATTTGTCAAGCATATTTTTATAATTGTTTATCAGAATAACTAATACGAATTTAATACGAATACGGTTTAATACGAATTCTGGTAATACTACATACACACGTAGCCAACTTTGAAAGAACGAAGTACTTCAAAACCATGTGTCAGTATTGCGCTCCTGTGATGTACCTACAGTCGATATTGATTTTGAACTACCATATTTATATTGGATACATAGACTTCACAAAACCCTACATAAATACATAGCAGGACCCAGCAAATTTTCCATCAAACCTTTATCTTTACTCCTTACCAGATACCGACAGCCCTTAAGGAAAAGCTTCAGCAATACTCTTCAGTTGCATATTTCAGAAACGGCGTAAATCATGTTATACTTAAAATTATAAAAAACTTTTAGAAAAAAATCCGTAATATCAAAACGTACTTTTCTATTCCTTAACCTGCAAAATAAAGGGGAGACTTTTTGGCAGACAACTGTTTTGTCACCAAAACTGGTACCCGGAAATTAATCATTGGTTATCATGACACTTATTTCGCCCAACACCACTTTCATTCTACCTATTAACACTCTGAAGATGATTTAAAAAAGATGCTGGAATTTCTAATAGACAATATATTTGTAATGTATGGAGTCACCGTATTTCAGCAATATATTGGCATTCCCATGGGGATCAATTGTGCCACTTTATTGGCTGACCCATTTCTTTATTCATACGAAGCAGACTTCATTCAGAAGCTTCTGAATCAAAAGAAGGAAAAGCTAACAGCGGCCTTGAACTTGACATGTAGATAATTATATCGACGACATTTTGTCGGTTTTCATTCATATTTCAATGCGATATATCCCAACCAGGCTATACGAAAAGCGCGACGATTTCGGCTTTCCAATCGTAAATGTTCCACATTTAAGTACCGTAAATTGGGATATATTGGTTATTGTTTAATTTTGGCCAATTTGACCACACTATTAAAATGGGCAAAAGTAAACCATAAAAAATATGTTCACAATGTTTGTACCGGTACTTTTATAAATATTTTAGTGTTTTATAGATTAACAAAGAAGTTTTTTTTAATAATACTATGTGGACGTTTACCATGTGATGCATCAATTCTAAATGTTCTATTGACACTTTTTAATACGTTTTGATATTTCAAACACCTGAAATGTTTGAAACGAAAACTGATGGTAGACCAGATCTAAACATGATATAAACATAAATGGCCAAACTGTAAATGGCCAAAAAATAAAAATCTTCATTTTGTGTGCATAATGGCCAAATTTTAGCGACACCAAAATATTCCAATTTACGGTAATAATATCCCTCAATCCCCTACATATGGTGTTTATATTTTACAAATGATCCGATATGCTAGGACATATTCAACATTTCATAAACAGAGTCGAACTACTTACTGACAAATTATTGGCATAGGCTTATCGAAAATCGCGTTTGATGTCAACGTTCCGCAAATTGTACGGTCGGCATAATTGTCTTGTTCACTTAATTTGTTTCACTCTATGAAATGCTGAGTTACCTGGTAGATAGCGGTTGTTGAGTCGTATGTACTAACTGTGACGAGGATTTCATCCTCACATATTTTATTTAAAAGTGACTGTGGACTCAAGGCGGGTGTGACCGGTCAACATGGGATGCTTACTCCTCCATGGCACCTGATCCAACCTCTTGTTTTTGCAGAGGTCCGTGTTTGTCCAATATCACCAGATTTGTATATGTATCCTGGACATTCTGTGGATTTGTACTTTGGTATCTGAGATTCTATATCCTTTTGCAGATCTAAAGTTGACTGATGACAATTTCACAAAACTTGAGCCGGCCTGGCTCAGTCGGTAGCGCGCTCGACTTGATCGTGAAGACGTGAGTTCGAGTTCAGCCTGCACCAAATGCAGGTGAAGGGCTTCAAATTTTGACCTATGCTCGGCACTTACGGTCATTGAGTAGTGAGGGTTCTTTAACATGGCGACACCTACTGTGAAATGGGACCTCGGTTTTTACTGTCTCATCAGAAGGACAGGGAACTAAACTGCCTCCGGCTGGACTCGAACTCACGACCTCACGATCAAGAGTCGAGCGTGTTACCTACTGAGCCAGACCGTTTTTTTTACAACTAAAAGCATTTACAATACAAATGCTGATAGAATGAACATAAACACTGTACATTTTGATTACATGTGCACAATCGGTATGAGTTTTGACTTTCTTTTTAGCAAAACCATAACTTTGGTATTACGTTAATAGTTGATAATACCCGGAATTTAGGACAGCAAATGTTCCCTATATTTTATATCCTACACCAGACCATTTTCAGTAGTTTAGATTCTTTAGTAGTGACATTGTATTAAACCAGCTAGATGCGGGCACATACATACTTTTGGAGCACCAAAATCTTATAAAAAATGACCGAAGAACGGCAGTCACATATGACAGTATATTTGGAACTCTTGGTTAATACCAAAAATGACTGAACATGATTCTCAGACCAGTGAAACTAATTTGACAGAGACTATACTTTTTTCAATGTCAAGCGAAAATATTTTTGATGGCAGGGCACAGCGTGTTCGAAAGAACGACTTTGTGGAGTGCATCGTGCCCTCAATTTGATTTGATTTTTGCTAGTTTTAGATGCGGACCGTTTACTTGAGGTATTTACCATCACTTTATTTTGAAACTGAAGAATCGCAATTAATGTAAATTTTCTGCATTTTACTTTTCATAACATGAACATAATATTTTCATTTATTTCGGTATATTTTCAGTGTCGAAATGCTTTCCTTTTAAACTAAAGCGCTTATAAACTTGTACAAAGGACAAGAAAAAATGGATAAATGTATATATATATATGATAACGTAAATCTAATGTTCATCATTGGATGAATATTTTACTAATTTTATGTACAAATGCAAAACTTTTAAAAATGTTTTACTAACTTTATGTACAAATACAAAAGCTCAGACATTTGAAAATTGAGAACTATTTGAAGTTGTTGTTAGCTTTCAGAATGTGATACTACCTGGAAAATTTTGTTACCTCTGGGAATGAAAATTCTATTATCAAGTGTTCCGATATAACAAATGCGACATTTATGATTTCTCATTTACACATAAGTCGTGTTTGATCAATGATTATTACAACATTCGCCTCGGTAAGGGTTTGATAAGCTTTAGCAGAATCAATCTCCATTAACGTATTATGATGTGAATCACATAACATCCTGTCAACAGCCTCAACATTGAGAATATATATATATATATATATATATATATATATATATATATATATATATATATATATATATATATATATATATATATATATATATATATATATATATATATATTGACGTCTCTTATACGCAAGATTATTATATCTATCTATCTATCTATCTATCTATCTATCTGTCTATCTATCTATGCCTGTCTATCTGTCTATCTATTTGTCTGTCTGTCAGTGTGACCAATATACTGGGAATTTAAGATGAGTCTTATTTACTATTTTGTCAGTACTGGGACGAGGGACTATCCAGAACGGCCCAAACCCACGCAGATCATTGTGTTCATCATCATGACAAGCTGCAATATAGATGGTCTGATTGTAAGTTTATCTTCCAATATCTCATATCCATATTTATATTTTACGTTCCGGAAAATAAACATGTATTGTAAATGGCGACATAATTTGACTTATACATGCATTCAACTAGGACGTAGAGGTACAACAGAATCAAACACGTGTGCCACAGACACGTAATGAGTTACCGATCGTAAACTTTTCACGGTGTAAAAGAAAGTTATACTCTTTATCACTACAGTACATCATCAACATATTAGCGAAGCTTTTTATATTTTATTTCAATTTTCTCATCCATAGTATATTACATCATTAATGCAACAAAATTGTGTATTTTATTATTCACATTACATCATTGTTATTTTTAGATATGAAGCGCCTGTGAAATATTATTCCGTTTAATTGTTAATTTGTTTGTTCTTGCCATGGTATAGTATTTACATGAATAACACTCTATAGTTTTATAACATCTCTGACAAACTAATGCATTCTCAGACGACATAAGTATATCTTTACATTTTCAATTAAAAAGTAAAATTCACGATTTTCTTTCTAAAATTTTCAAAACTTCTAATCCATATTGTTCTTACATGTTGACATTCTCAGATATGAATCAGTAGGGTTTCTTTTGATTCTTGACAAAATGAACACAATTCAGTTCCAATAAGTTTAAATCTTTAAAGTTTATCGTTTGTGTACAGAATTCTGATTGGGAAGAATTCCCATAGTGAGTCCACCTGCTTCACATTGGGAAGAATTCACAACTTTTGGTTTCTTTATAAAATTATTTACCCACTGCAGCATGGGAGCCCCAAACCCGGAAGAATGAAAGAGTACGTTGAATAAATGCTCGGTCAACAGAATCGAACGCCTTTTCAAAGTTTTGCATAATTAACAAACCAGAAGTATGGTTTTGATCGATTTTGTGTAATAAATCGTGCATAAGTCTTGTACATTCACATATGTCCTTCCTTTTTAAGACACCATATTGGGTGTTACTCATCAATTGTGATATCACTTTTTGGAATCTGTTGGAAATACATGCTGCAGCTAATTTACAATCGACATTTAATAGTGATATCGGTTTCCATTTTTTATACATTCGTTTTGTTTACCTGCTTTTGGAAGGCATGTTATAATTCCTTGTTTTTGAAATAAAGACAACCCCCCCCCCCATTTTCATAAGCAAAATTTAAAGATTTTAAAAGATAACTTTTAATGTCAGACCAAAACAATATATATATATTACACAACAGTAAAACCGTCATTACCTGGAGACTTGAAATTCTTCATCATTTTTAGATTTTTCTAAAGTTCTAAGACACTAAGTGGGCCATCTAACTCTGAGCCTTCTTGTTCAGTCAGAGTACGTAAATGTGGATTACTTCGATCGAAAAATATGTCGGCATTTTCATAATGTACATGTTATAGTTTAGAAAAAAGGAGATCAAAACAAACACTCAATACAATAAGACATCAGTAGAGCTTCAAATGTACATTTCGGAAACAGAAACTGATGTCATACAAGGGGAAAATATAACCTGAACGTAATCCCAAACTCGTCTAGAGGAACCACTGGTTATCTTAGCTATAGTTTATGTCTCCAAAATGATCTTAAATGTTTAAGTCTTGTAGGCGTACGATCATTTTAAATACAAAGATAAGCTACTCAGTCATATGTTGAACCCACAAGATCTACACTGGAAATCTGCATAATGCAAGGTATGTTTTGTTCGATTAAAGAACCATATTGGGTAAAACCAACTTTCACTTTCAGGGATATTAAATTCCGTGTTAGAGAATAGTTGTCAAACCGTCTAGAATGATTATGGCAATAAATGATACACTTGTTTTGAATCCGTATTTAATAACATAATCACGACCGAGAAATGATCCCACGGTACCTGATCCGACCTCTGAATTTACTATGTACTTTTATGTTTTTATATACTGCCAAACTGAATTCGCCTTGGTTAACCCTTTCTACCCTACAAACCATAATAGACTGGTTTTAAACAAAAGAATAGAACATACCACTAGGATATTTAGGGGTGAATTAGTTAACATTTTGGTAACTGTGTAATACTTTGCAAGTTCCTGTTTGACTTACGATCATTTTAGTCGAGGTCGAGGCCTATGAATTATTTGATTCACAGGAATCAAGAAGAATTAGACAAAAGCTTACAAGTGTTGCAAGTCATGTCACTTTCTTTCAATAAGCAGATTTTGTCAAAGAAAATGACTTCACGCTAAACAAAACTGCGAAAGCGCCAACAGTTCTAAGGAAAACTTTCAGTACTCATACGAGTTCTTGTTTATGGAAATATATATATTGATATGCGTGTAAATTTATATTTGATTTCAATCTTAGCGACACCCGGTGTTTATGTTGGTCAAAACATGTGTAGCAACAGTAGTAGCTGGGAAATGTGCATTCAGTCCTGGTACAACGAAATGAAAAACTATGAGTATGGCGCTGGATCCAAAACATTGACTTGGTTTGACATAGGACATTTCTCTCAGGTGAGAAAATTATGTTATTTACCGATTTAGTTATATGATTATATAGATGCTTACTCCTCCATGGCACCTGATCTCACCTCTTGGCTTCCAGAGGTCCGTGTTTGTCCCTTTTTACCGGATTTGTATCTATGTCCTGGACATTCTATTGATTTATACTTTGGTATCAGAGTTTTTTACATTATATGACCTTGTATTATACTACTTTCTGCTTCGGAACTCTATATCTTTTAACATTTTGAGCACAAAAACATTTGTTTTGACGATTCGTTTTGACTTTTTATGCAATAACTTGTGTATTACATTTACAGAAATACGTATGCCCTGGAAATCTAAGATAGGCATACCAATACGAATAAGTTTCTTACCTCAATGTTTAACTATATTTGGTTGGTTATTAGGAATTCTGTGGACGAGTTGTTAGAACATTGCGCTTTCAATGACATTTCTCGCCTTTCCGGTCAGCGTGGGTTCGAGTCCCGCTGAAACATAACTGATTTTTAAAGAAAGCGGTCATGTTCACTTTCGATAAAAAAAACTACAGCCACCATATAACTGATAAACTGTTGAGTGTTGTGTTTAAAATCATTAAAGATAAAATACCTCTTGGTTTTAAGTGCGCATGCTCAAACCACTTTGCCAGAAATATAAATAAATGAGCAATCATACGCAGTGGTTTGATAAACTACATGTGATGATTTCTTATACTTTCGAGTCAGACCTCAATATTCCTTTACAGGCAGTGATTGAACCTTTGCCTTTTACAAAAGAAGATTAAATCAACGAGTCTTCCAAATGAGACTTAAAATCGAGATCTTGTGTCAAAATAGCGTCAATATTTAGCAACTGGTGTATTTGCCATTTCACTAAGTGCGGGGTGTGACAATTTTGCACAGAACGGCATAATAAGTGATACTGCAGTGTTTTGACTGTGATAATAAATTACATGTTTAGAACAAAAAGGTTATCTACATCCCCTGTGTACAACAATGCATAGATAAAAATGCATATAAAAGTCAAAGTTAAAGTAGATGGTATTTCCGTAAGTAATTTTAAAATTCACAAAAACAACCATTTTTGAAAATATGTTGTAGAGTAGTCGTAAAATTAGGAGATTTATCCTAGTATATTTGTTTGAGATTTGTTTCATTTGATCATCTTTACACAAATTGATTTGGCTTTAAGTATCTGGGTTTAACAGAACGATAATGTTGAATAAGGTAAAGTGGAAATTATTTTTCAATACATAAGAGTGCTGAATGGAGAAAATTAATTATCTGTAAAACCAATCACAAACATTTAGTATGGAAGACCCAGAAATGATTACATTTTTCTTTTCTGAAGGAGCTACTTTAAACCACGAAAAATGACACGCGAAAATCACAGTAATGAGGTTAAGTTTTTTTTTATCATCATGAAAACCTAGTTGTTCTCCAGTTAAACATATTTTTTTTTCTCGATGACTGGAGAAATACTCAGTTTCCTTGAGAAAAACGTAGTCTTAGTAAGTCACACTCACAAAAATGAGGTGTACTTATTTTTTCTTGAGCAGAACCTTGACGTGTAACTTAGAAAAATAAGTTTACTTGCCACATATTGTAATGGGTTCTCTACGCGATTAGTATAAACTGGCTGCAACTATAGAATCGTAAACAAAATGGTGAGTTTATCCCAAAACACCAATAAAATTAACAAAACCATTCTCTGAAAAATAGACAATCTTTATTAATGGCTAGATATTTAAGATTTTGCCAACATTTCCATGACATGAGCTATTTGAAATGTTAACACTTTTAATTGAAAAAATAGATTTATCAAACAACGTTGGAAACAGTTGTGACAATCTTCAGTGATAACTATCATTTTTAGACTTAATGTTCAAATACTCTATGTCCATGAAAATGACTATATACATAATGATGTTCCCGCAACGCCCCCAATAAATAGATAAATAAATAATAATAAAAAACCGAAAACAGGTCAATTGACCCGACTACATTTCATAATTGTATCAACCATGATTATTTAACAGATAACGTTAAATAGACATAATTCATTTCATAAATGTAATGATTTTCTCTGCTATTTCCCTTTCTGAGGTTGTTAACTGGCATGTTTCAAAAATCGGATGTGGATATGCGGAATGTACCAGTCGGAATGTTGCACGGTCATATGTTTGCAATTACGGTTACGGGTAAATAACTATTTCAATTTTTGTGTTGCTTATCGCATATTAATGCAAAGTGTTGCTATATTTATAACAGGAATTCATACTAAAATGTCAGTTTGAAAAACTTTATTAATCATTGCCATGTCGAATTTTCTAGTAGTGACAATAAGAGAGATAAATAAATAAATCGTGTTCACAAAGCACCTGTCATCTCATTCATGATTTTGCATTTCACTTTCAACATCATCATTTAAGTAAAAATGAAGAAGTACTAATAAATTATAGAAGCTCATGTCCACTAGAACAAACTAGATGTGCAATGGTCTCAATATGGAGAACAGCTGCATATCCCAAACGGGATGGGACCAGGTGTCCGGAAGGAGTCAGTGTCCTCTGCTGGCATGCCACATCCATTGCAAATGTACCATAGTACGTACGATGAACGGATCAAATTCGGTGAAAAAGGTCAACTTCAAAACAACAAAGATACAGCAAACTTTATCGACTTTTTATTTCGTTGTAAAGTCCGGATGTATATTTTATAACCAGAGTGCTAGGTACTACATTAACTTGAATTAATGTAACATACACGATATGGAATTTGATTTGGTTTATTCTTTCCAACACACTTAACCTTGAATATGTCTCAACATAAAAGTAAATGTAAAATTATGTACAACTATTCCTTCTGTATACTCATTCTGAAAACTGTTGACCAAAACTGAAATATTGCTTTCTTGTAAAGGACGGTCTTTTCCAAATATTTAACAATATTCTTGTTCAGGTAAACTCAAAATATGATTATGACTTGTAACACTGAAAGGTTTAACTCAACTCTCAATGGAAACTACCGGAGATTAATTACCTTAAGTCATACTTTGGATGAGTGACATTACCATTCCATAACCTGGAATGGCAATGATTTTTATAAACAGGCATTGCTGTATCTAATTATTCAAAATGACCCCCTTGCATCTCGAAATATCCGAGATCATGATCGAGAAATGTAAGTCAAGTGGATCTTTATCTAGTTTTTCTATTCCGTTCAAAATTTGTCAAAATAGATTGTAGTCAGATAACGTGACATAACAGAAAGTCAGGCAAGATCACTTCCGGTTTCGTTATAGCTACATTGACGACATTTATTGATATCTCGTTTAAGTTCATCTGCGTGTAATGGAGTTTAAATAAATGTTGTCTTATGTAAAAAACACAAGTATCATTATTATCATGTAGGTTGCTTTTCAAATACAAAACTCATCAATACATGGCATTGACATTCCAGATCATTTACATATTAAGATAAAAAGCTTAACCGAATGTGAAGTGGTCCTGATTTTTCTCTGAAGCTGCATACTATTAACTTGAACCGTGACAGAACAGAACATCTCGAATAATTTATATTAGTTAGGTATAGGTTTATTCTCTTTTGTGTCTACACTGTTTTCTGAAGTCTGTGTGAGTGTTGCTTCACTTTTGAGACCATTTCAGCCTAATCATGATAGGCAATCAACTAGGTTTCGTATTAAATAAAAATCACATATACCAAAATATAATTCTTCAGGATGTCCAGGATACATATACAAATCTGGTGATATTGGACAAATACGGACCTCTGGAAATCCAGAGGTGGGATCAGGTATCATGGAGGAGTAAGCATCCCCTATTGGCCGGTCATACTTGCATGTAATTTCAAGCTTAAGAGTTAGAATAGTTTGATTAATTGTTCATAATTTAGCCGATGAATAATGTGAAATTACAAGAGGGATATTAAACAAAATTAAATAGTGGTTCATATATCTTCCAAATCAATCTTAGTCTCACGCTAAAACAAATTAACGAATAAACATCTAAAATTCAATGTTAAAGTCCACTTCTCGTATTTCTTTTACAACTATTTGATGCAAGAGATGAATAACGAAAGGGACTTATATTACCTTCATTTGCATATTCATCAAACTGCGACATTGTGTACGATAAGTTAGTTTGTTTTTGTTATTTTGTAATTTTTTTATCAGCGCTCACTTTAGATGTTTAGATAATTTTCGAATTTGCATAATCAAGATTTCATATTTACATATAAAATAAAACAAAAATAAAATTAGTGTATAGGAACATATCTGCAATTGACTTTGTACATTTCCAAACACCAGATTGCAATTGATCGATCTGTATTTGGCTATAATCGAATACATAATTTTGGTTTAATGCGTTTAATTGGTAATAAATAACAGGTTGTCGTCATAATTAACTATCTATCGATGTAACATGTGATATGATATTTATTGTTTTTCTGTGAAAAACAACACAAACGACTGCAACTGTCAATAGAATGGTACGTTGTCCAGATTTACACTAAGTAGAGATCAAATCACATTAAAGAGTGTTGCTTTTTATTTGGATAACAGTATACAAATGTGTTTTAGTACTGATGTCGTTTCGGGGGTACTTTTCTCGCTATAATGTATTCAGGCATAATTGTGCTTGAGATCGATTAAATCTGGTTGCAGTGTAAACGTAATAATGTTGGTAGGCGATAAAATACAGAAATAGTTTTGATCCGGCTATTCATTAACATAATTAAAACACACTCGACTGGCAAGCTGGTCGAGTGGCGAGAACTCTAAATCATGGCGTCTCCGACCTCTTCGTAGCGGGGATTCGAGTCACTTTGGAACCTAAGCTGATTTTGTCAGAAAGTCTGCCTTTTTATTACACAAAGCTGGTGACTATTTCCGGGTACATTATAACCGGGTTATCTCCTCACCACTAAAACTGGCCGCCAACATGTAACTGATAATTACTGAGTGTGACGTGAATCATCATTCAAAATATAAAGGCCGGCAAGCTGAAGCTCTCGGGTTTAATTCTAGATACCGGTAAGGACTCATACTAACTACCGGATCTAATGTCTGTTCCTCAGGCCGGTCTCACGATATGTCCATACCATAGGTCAGAATTTGTTACACTTTGCCTATAGCTGAAATCACATCCATACAAGTGTCAAATTCCCGGCATTGACAGCATCATCATTATCGTCGTCATCATCATCATCATCAGCAGCAGCAACAACAACAACAACAACAACAACAACAAGAACAACAGCAACAACAACAACAACAACATAAACATAAACATGAGCAAAAACAGCTAAATGATAAAACAATCTGTAAAATGGCACATTTGTTGCATTTCATCAAAACCTAGGTACCAACTTCATGATAGTTTCAGACTACCACTTTAGCGATCTATTATGACCGTATCGCTATCGACGACGAATAATTCAATATATATTTTTTGTTGTAGGCAGCTGTATAGTGATATTAGTAAGCCCTGGATTGAAGGCAAATCTTGTGCAGATTGCCCGGACACCTGTTGGAATGGTCTATGTGGTATGAACATTTATTTTAGTGACTATCCAACCATTGAGCTGCTGTCAATTGGCATACATAAGCACATGATTGCAACTGACAACAGTTCAATGCTTATTTCTTATGTTTACCGTTTTTTTCTTTTTTCAACTTTTAAATGGAATTTAAATTTCTATATAATATGCGCCTACCAATTCTTGTACGTAGAATTCATATAAAAGCCGTCGACAAATATGAGATGGTAAACAACATTTTTGGTAATGGTATTATATAGTTTCAATGCCAGATGGTAAATATAGATGTTTAATTGTTTTAGACATAATAGAAATATATTCTCTGTTATAAAAAGATCAATATTCATGTAAAATTATCGTAAACAGACTTATTATCACGCCTAGGTGGAGTGTCATAGTAATGCTGTAATATTTTACCCTTTGGAGCCCCTCATATGATATGTTTGTACATTTAAATATATCACTTTAGCAATATGCCATGGTAACTTTTAGATTGACTTTAGGGATATATTGAAATTTTGAACTACTGTTACTATTGGTAAGAATTGGGGCAAGGCAAATGATTAGATGAAAGTCAGGATAGATGAAATATTTATTAGAAATCAATTTTGTAATGGTTTCAACGCAATTAGATAACGACTGTCAATATCGATTGGGTAACAAAATCAATCGTCAGATATAACTTTGATTCTGATACATCAGCTAAATTTCCAATACAAAAAGTCTCTATCTTTACTGAAGAGGTTTTTTGTTTTTATCATTCCATAGAAAACCAGAATGTGTTCATTTTTATCAGAATTCAGAATGAGTTTTCTTTCTTGTCAAATATTATACAGTGAACCTCGTTATTAAAGGGCCATTACATGTATTTTACAGGTAGTAAAAGTAGAAAAAATTGAAATAATATTTTAATAAACACAGGTGATGCTCCTTCGAGGCCAAATGCCGGTGAAGGGCTTCAAATTTTGGCCTATGCTTAGCACTGACGGCCATTGGGCAGTGAGGGTCCTACTCTTACACGGGACCTCTGTTTTTACTTTCTCATCCGAAGGACAGGAAACTGATTCTGCCAGTTGGACTCAAACTCACGACCTCACGATTAAGAGTCGAGCGCCTTACTGACTGAGTCAGGTCGACTCCTCAAACTAGTCTGATTAGTGAAGTGGTCTCTGAAGTTAGTTACTGTACTTATTTGGTGTGTATTTATGGTCTGTACTGTGATGTGGTCTCTTAAGTGAGGCACTGTACATATTTAGTGTGTATTTATGGTCTGTACTGTGATGTGGTCTCTTAAGTGAGGCCCTGTACATATTTGGTGTGTATTTGTGGTCTGTACTGTGATGTGGTCTCTTAAGCGAGGTTCTGTACTTATGGTTGTATTTATGGTCTGCACTGTGATTGGTCTTAAGTGAACTTGAGTGTGTGGTCGTACTGTGATGTGGTCTCTTAAGTGAGGCCCGGTACTTATTTGGTGTGTATTTGTGGTCTATACTGTGATGTGGTCTCTTAAGCGAGGTTCTGTACTTATTTGATGTGCATGTATTGTCTGTAACTTGAAGTGTCTCTTAAGTGAGGTTCTGTACTTATTTGGTGTGTATTTATGGTCTGTACTGTGAGGTGGTCTCTTAAGTGAGGTTCTGTACTTATTTGGTGTGTTTTTATGGTCTGTACTGTGAGGTGATCTCTTAAGTGAGGTTCTGTACTTATTTAGTGTGTATTTATGGTCTGTACTGTGAGGTGGTCTCTTAAGTGAGGCCCTGTACTTATTTGGTGTGTATTTATGGTCTGTACTATGAGGTGGTCTCTTAAGTGAGGTTCTGTACTTATTTGGTGTGTATTTATGGTCTGTACTGTGAGGTGGTCTCCTAAGTAAGGTGGTCTTTAATCGTGGTTTCACTACAGTATTTCGCATTCGAAAAGTTTGTTTGATGAATATCAAATTTGTTGGGATTTGTTCTAACAAAGGATTGGCCCATCTTCAAATATCTGACAAATAAAATAATTCACAAATACATTGGCACAATACATAAAATGAGTGAAATTATGTGTTATATAGACATTGTCTGTAAAAAGTATCACGATATTACCGTACGTTTGATGTTATTACCTCATTTGATTATATTTGCCTCGTTCTGAAAATAACAAACCCCTTTAAATGCGGGGAATGAAATTGAGCTTTAGTGTTGAAGCCTTTTGTGAGTTCTACATTTTTGGCACTTATATATGAATAAATGCATCCTATATCAATGTTGATATCAAATTTGGGATATAGTTTAGAGGCTCAATGGCAATGTTTGAGATTAGATGTCATATGTAGTAACTGTTTCTCTCGAACACTCACATTTCAAATATGAAAATTTTAAATATTACCGGGGTCCTTAAATTACGATGTTCACGGTAGGTGTACACTACAGACTCATACTGTCTGAGATAATACCTAACTGTACGAGCCAATAGCTAATTACAAGAGTTAATAACTAAATACACCGCTCTTTATGTTGCATATGCATACCAATCGAATAAATTAGAAGTACTTTTTTAAAACAATATTTAAGAAGTCAAATAAAAATAAAATTGTGATCAATTTCTTTTTTTTTACATTCATTTGCATTTTATTTATACTTTTCTGTTTTTTGGTTATATTCCCATTATATGTCGCTTTCATGGTGTAAATAGAAAAATAACATAATGGAAACACCATTCAAACTAAGTTTTCAAATCAAATTAAAGCATACATCATCGACAAATTGCATTATCAAATCTTGGCAGAAAAAAAGAAAATTAGCATAGTTCACTTTTATCACAACTCGTTCATATTTAAAATATGTAAATTCATTCAAGCATCAATTTAGACACATTGTTATATCCTTGACCTAAATTATAAAGATGAACACCCCCGGGCACTTAACAATACATAATAAACTATACCAAGGGACCATCTTTATACAATGTTTTGTTTTACTGATTTTTCTGTGCTTATCTTGAACAAGAAATAGAAATCGATGAATGAAATAAGTTTTATGACTTCTCATAAGGCATGGCTCAACAAACGGAGTAAAGAATATAACAACTCCGGGAGACATGCAAGAAATCATTTTATCGCTCTCAAGAATGGCATCATATGAGAGCGTTATCAATATCTTACGAACGAATGTAACTAAACGGTTCGAGAAAAAAAAGGACCGTTCATGGTATTAAGAGTTACATAATGTTCTTAGCCAATGTTATTACGAATTCAATAAATAAGATACCTAAAACATAACTTACGTCGTCGTCTCCAGTGTAACTATACAATACAATACAGACGGATTCAAACGACAGAAAGGGTTCCCACAAAGGTGAATATAGCTAAATATAGTTTTAATTTCTTTAAAACGATAATTGTCAGTATTCATTATAGATACTAGTAAACAATAAGGTTAGAACTGAATAGAATATGTAATATTAATTGTATAATGCTATCTGATACCGGATTAACCAAATATGGCTACCTTTTTGACACAAATGATATCGTTATTTAGGAGTGCGGACCAAAAAAACAATAATAAGGTTCTGAGAGCCTATTTCCTCAATATTTATATAAAAGAAAAAATACAGGATCTGATTGTAAGGATTTTTTATATTTTAAATAATAGAATATAATTACAATAAAAATATGGAAAATATTTAGAAGATATAATATTAAGTGGATTAATTTAAATTTTTTATTAGAATATTATTTTAGAAAAATAATATTTTAATATTATAAAAAAAAAATTAATATATTTTTATAGAATGAAGAATTATGCTAATAAGAAGGAATTTAGAGAACTATTGATTTAGAAGAATTAATCATAGATCAAAATAAGAATTAATTTAAAAAAAATAAATTTGAAATTAAGAAATAATTGATTTTAATTATTAATAATAGGAATAAATAAAGAAATGAATATTAAAAATTAATGTAAAAAAGAATTAGAAAGATAGAAAAATTCATAATTTATAATTTGGGAAAGAAGAAGAAAATATGTTTGATATTATTTAAATAAAGAAATTTTGGGAATAAAAAAAAAATTATATTAGAGAAAGAATTATGAAATTTTATTTTAAAATGACTTAATGAATTAAAGGAGAATTACAGCATATGATTTGGAAAAGATATTAAATTATTAGAGAAAGATATAATGAATAAAATTAATGGATAGAAATATATGAAGATATATTTGGATACTATTTAAAAAAAAAAATTTAATGAATTAAGATTTTTAAATATGGAATAAATAGAGGGATTGAATTAAATGGGATTTAAATAATATGATGTAATATATATTTAAGTTTATTAAGATTATATAGATTTATAATAGAATATTTAAGATAATTTATTTATATAATGATTGAAGATTTTTAAAACAAAAATAATGGGATAATAAAATAGGAATTATTATATTAAATATTATCTATACTTAAAATTTTTAGAAAATATCAATTATTAATATGACAATTATTATTAGAGATATTTAAAAAATATTATGGAATAATAGATTATTTTTGAATAAATTAATTTTTTATAATTTATCATAAGATATAGAATATTACCTAATGAAAGAAGAAATATCCAATTATTAAGAGGAGGATTTAATATTTTATTTAATTAAATTGATATGAAATAAATTTTATATAGATCGATAGGAGATAAATTATTAGGAGATAAATGAAATTTTAAAATAATTTTAATAATAAGTTACAAAGAAATATTTAAAATTTAAAGATAAATTATAAAACATATAATAAGAAAAAAGGAATTATATATTTTATATTACAAAGATAAAATAAAAAGAAGATAATTGCAAGAAAATATAATCAAAATTTAAAGAGGTAATACTAAAAAAACGTTAAAGACAAATAATAAAACGAGAAAAAAAAATATGATTATATTAAGAATGAAATAATTAATACAATATATTCAAAAAAAACTATGATAAAAATATTTAATTCGATATATAAGATATTTTTTTTTTAACAGACTTATTAATTATTGAGTTGGGTAATTTGGAGAAGAAATATTAATAAAGGAGTTTTTATGGATATGAAAGAGATTTTTTTTGAACTTATATAAATTTGATGTATAAAGTTTTTTTTAATTTTTTAATTATAAATTAAATATTTTAATTTTGATAATTTTTAATAGTGTATTGGAGGAAATGATTATAATTGGGATGACAATTTTCATTTAATAGAATAATATATATAATTATTTGTAATATTAATGATGAAAATTATTAATTTAAAATTTAAGATTAAAAAAGAATGATTAGGATATAAATACTTTATTAAAATAAGAGGAATTAATATTAGAGTAATAAAAAAATTTATCATTTTTTTAAGATTAAATTGATTTGAAATAAATATGAATAAATATACATATCTTAATTAAAAAATAAATATCGTAAAACAATTAAGATCCTTTTCTATATAACAATAGTATTTTATTAAAAGTGATGGAAAATGCTAATAAAGATTATTAATAACGGAAATGTAAATTTGAAAATATAAATGATACTGAGTATAAGTAGTTAGAAAATTATTGAAATGAAAATAAAAATAAAAAAACGATTAATATAAGATAATAATATGAATATTATTTTTTTATGAATATAAAAATAAATAACGAGATATAAATAAGGAAGAAAAATAATGATATAGAAATTTTAATATTCCTTTAAATATATAGAAAAAAGATGAGCTAACATAAGCTTTAAATAGATTAATATAATTTATAGATATATTAATTGAATAATTTATAATTATACTAGACAAATTAATGAAATAGAAAATTTATTTGATTAAGTTAATAAATTTTATGATAAAAAAAATAAGAATAGGAGGATTATATTAATTTATATGATTATAATATAATAATGGATAGATATACGAATTATAAAATGAAAATTTATAAACGAATTTTACTTTATTTTAAGAAAGACGGGAATATATTTAATCATAATAAGGCGGGAATACAGAAAGATCTTAAATAAAATTAATTGATAATAAATTTATTATAAAGGATAAATATTAAAGAAAAGATGAATGGAAATAGAAATTTATAAAAAAAAGAGTATATTAAAGAATGATATAATTAGAATTAAATTTAGATAAAAAAAAATAGATTTTTTCTGATAAGAAATAAAACATATAATATGTTAATTTTAAAATGAATTAAATAAAAAATATAAAAAGATAAATAAATAATAGATAATATTTAAATTAAAAATAATATTATAATACATCTATTTATTTCTTGATATTATTTTATAATAAAATATTATTTATTAAAATATTTTTTATGAAATGAAAATAATTAAAAATTTAGACATGATTTAGAAGATAATAAATTAAAATATATAAAGAAAAATATAAAGATTACTACAGTAAAGAGAATATATTATAAAGGAATAACAATATAATGATTAAAATTTAAAAATAAAATAATATAGATAGAAAAAAATAATTATCAGAATTGCAATTTGATAATTATTGAGAAATATATAAAAGTTATTAAATTATACACGACAATATTTTATTTTGATAAATTTATTGGAAAGAATATATAATTATTTATATGTATTTAGATTAAGAATTAATTGAATTGAGGAGGATTAGATAAAGATGATGAGAAAAAATAGTAAGATGAACTTGTAAAATTGGAATAAGATTGGAATATTATAACTGAGATTAATAATTTATTTGAAAAATAAAATATTTATTGGAGAAAATAATTTAAAATGATTGAACATTAAAAAATTTGATATAAGAATATCTTTTACTAAATAAATAAAAATTTGAAATTGGATAGAGCATATATTAAAAAATGTGTAATAATAAAATGAAATATTTTGAAAATTTTTTTTAGACTTATATAATAATAAATTGAATAATCAAGGATTGATAAATAAATTTAAAAAAAATTAAGACTATAAATTATAATTAAAATTTAATAATAATTGGAAATATAACTTGGGAAAATTAATTTGATAATTTTAATTGTAAAAAAGAAATAATAAACGGATTATTTAGATAATTATTAATAATAGGAATGATAAATATAATAAGATTAATAATTTTAAATAAATATTATTCAGGAAATTTTAATATATTTATGGATAGATTTAGAAAGGATGTAATCTAAAGATATATTAATAATTATTTTTGAGGAATATTAAAAAAAAGAAATTTTGAAGAGAATTTTTTTTATGTTGAAGTTGATGATATAGATTTATAATTTTATGTTAATTTTATATTAAAAAGTACTTAAATAATATAATATATATAATGATTTATTTAAATAAGAATTAAAAAATGATCGGAATAGATGGAAGTGAGATTATCTAAATAAATATATTTAAAGAAAAATGAATATGGATAATAAAAATGTATATGGGAAAATGATTAATAAATTTGAGAGTTTAAATTTCATATGAAAATAATTTCTTAAAATATTATAATATTTAATTAACTAAATCTCTTTAATACTTTTATAAAAATCATAATAAATTAGATAACTAAGGATTATTTTTTTTAAAAATTGAATAAAAGGATAAAATAGAGATAAGATTTTTTAATAGAAAAAAAAAAATTAATAAATAGAAAAAGAAAGGAAGGGACTAAGAAATAAATGGAAGAACTAAAGATTTAAGATTTGTAAATTCTTATATATTAAGATAATATATTTTATTTTATTTTTTTAATTTTTAAAATTAAAATTATAATATATAAATAAATTATAATTTAATATTAGACAATAGGATGATAATATTTTAAAAATTAATAATGAATTAATATACGGAATTATCTAAACATAAAGAATAAAATATTGAGAATATATTTAATTGGATAATAAAAATATATTTAAAAAATAAATAAAAAATAATTAAGAGAATATTCGATATGATTAAATTTAATTTAATTTTTAAGATAAAATAAACGAATAAATTTTTTTAAAAGAAAATCTGTGAAGAGGCGGGGGAATAACTATGAAAAGATTTTTTTTAATAGGATATAAAAGAATAAAAATTAATAATATAAATGTGAGAATTAGCAAGGATACTTATTGAAACTAAATTATTATAATATTATTTATGAATTAATAATGAATTGGATTTAAATATTATGAATGTTAATTAAAAATATATATATAAATAATAAAGATGCATAATACTATAAATTTTAGAATTGGAATATTTATAGGAAAAATTTGGATGATAATTAATAAATTATTTTATTTATAATTATGAATTTGAAATAAAAATAAAATTATATTTAAGATAAAAGTATTTGAAAAAAATTTTAAATGAATACAAAAATTAAGAACTATAAATAAAATAGATAAATAATTTTATTTTTATTTTATATTTTTTGATCTGAATATTAAAAATTTAAGAATTAAGATATTTTTATTATATAATAATTAAGAAAATAAAAAAAAATTAAAATTAAATAAATAGATACTAATAATGAATCTAATAATACAATATATTTAATATTATGATTTTAAAAATTTAAAGTTATATGATAGTAACTAAATTAGAAGATATAGGGATTTTTAAGAAATAATGAATATCTGGAAAATAAATATTAAAATAAAAAGAATAAAATTAAAAAATTTGATTAAATGAATAAAATATGTGATAATATATGAAAAAACTGTAGGAATAAAATAAAGAGATGAAAAACTGATATTAATAAAAAAAATTTATAGGTATTTATTATAAGAAATTTAAATTTAAGAGATTTTTAATATATTTTAAATAATTGAAATATAAGAATTCGATAATTTTTGGGAAGGTGATTTAAATTAAATTAGATAGAGATTAATATATATAGAAAAATTGAGAAAATTAGGAACATTAATTCAATAGTAAATAAAATAATGATTGGAATTAAATTAATAATTATAATTTAAAGATTCTATTTTTTTTTTATTTTTTATAGAATAGATAAAGGAGGAGATTAAAAAGAAGAAAATTATAATATGATAAATTTATATTTTATAAAAGGATAATTATTGATTAAATAATTATAGATTTAATAGAAAATTTAAAAAAGGAATATTATTAATAAATTGATAATGAATCTAATTTTATGAATGATATTAAATTTAAAATAAAGAAAATCTTTAATAATTTATATTATTTATTTGATTAAAAATTATAAAATATATGAATACTAATTATTATACATTGATATATTACAGAGTGAAAAAAATTTTGATATAGATATAGATCAAATAAGAGGATTTGAAGATATTTATATTACGATAGTTATAGTGAATTTGATAAATTTAAAGAATTTAAAAGATTAAATAAATCTTTTGTTACAAATAAACTTATAGATTATAAAGAAATGATAATAAAATATTAATAATTTTCAGATAAATATGATAAGAATTAGGAATAAAATATTTAAAAACAAGGTATAGAAACAGACATTTTATTTTTTTATTTTTATAAAAAAATAATTTAGAAAGATATTATTATAGATAAGAGACTATTAATTTGAAAAGATATAAATTATTTAAAAAGAATATTTTTTTAATAATATAATAGAAAAGAATAGTATAAAGGAAATAATTGATATTTTTAAATATTTTGATGATATATAAATATTATTACTTTAATATAAAATATTGAGAAATGGAAAATGATAATAAAGGAATAAGATACTGATTTTAAAAAAAAGATTGAAAGTAGCATATATTATTTGAGAATTAAAATAAAAAATAGAATGAAAATAATATTGAATTAATTCTAAAAAATATTAAAGAATATAGGATTAATTAATAGAATTGTATTTTAAGATATATAGAGAAATATATGAAATAGAAATAGGATTACTAAAAATTTTAAAGAAAATGAAATATTTGATATAATAATAAAACTATAGGAATATTTTTTTAATAAATGATATAATTTGGATATAACATTTTTAATAATAAATTTATCATCTATATCTTAATAGTATTATGATAATGAGGAGATCAAAAAAAATATAATCAGGATCAGATTTTTTTTTAACTTTAAAACTAATTTAAATATAACATGAAAATATAGATTATTACATAATTATGAGACAAAGATTATAATATTGATAATAAATGATATTAATTAAAATTAAATAGATTAATAGATAGAGAAAGATTTATTGAAACCGAAATAAGAAAAAAATAATTTTTTATATGATAAAAAATAAATTAAAAATTTATTAATAAAAAAGATATAAAAAATTAAAGAAATAAAAATGATAATAAAGATATAAAAATAATTTTATTATAGGGATAGTATTATTATATAATTTAATAATATATTTTATTATAATGAACGACTGATAAATATATAAATGATATTAAAATATAATAAGAAATTAATTTATAAGAATTGAATAAAAGATTATGAGGAGAATATATAGAGAATAAATGGATATTCAATAATTAAAAATGAATTTCATGGTTTTTTTGCATTAAATTAATTAATATAAAATAGAAAAGATTAAAGATGAAATTTAGATTATTTTTATTTGTATGAAACATAATTAAGAATAAATTATAGTGAAGAAAAAAATTTTATATTGAAAAATATATTAAATTTAATATTATAATAAAGAGAGAAATAAAAATAATAATAAAATATAAAAATGATACATTATATATTTATCATTTATGAAAGAGAAATATTATAATATTATGAAATAATTTAAAAGATTGGAGAATTAATAAATATTATAAAAAAGAAAAATAAAATATAGAATTAATAATTTTTTCCTAAGTAGATTTAGATGATAAAATAAAATAAAATTTGATTAAAATGAGATAAATAGGATAATTATAAAACATGATAAGAGGATGATGAATTAGAAAAATTATAGAATAATAGGATGAAAGATAAATTCAAGAGAAATATCATTATTATTTTTTATAAATTAAAAAGAAATTATATATAAATAATTATGAAAAAACATTAAAATAATAAAGTTTAATTATAACTGAGAAAAGAAATATATTAGATGATTTTAATATTTATTATTGATTAAATGAATATATAAAATGCAAAGGATTTTGTGAATTAATAATCTATTAAATGTTTTATAATATGGGAAGATTTTATATTATTTTATTTGACAATTTATATCAAGAAATAATATATGATCATAAAGAAAATAAAAAAATAGTATGAAAATTAATAAACATATAAGAATTAAAGAAAATTTGTTTAAATTCATAAAAAAATATGGACTTATTAATAACAAATTAGGGATTATAATATACTTGATATAGATAATACAAAAGGATATTGATATTGTATATATATAATTATAAACGATCAAATGATAGGGATATAAAATAACTTTATAGTTTTTTTTATTAATTAGTGGAAATTATAATAATTAAAGATTATAAGGAGGATAACTAAATAAAAAAGGATAGTTGAGATAATGAAAGGAATTATAAAAAATATAAAATATTATAATTACTGATAATATATAAGAGAATAATGATGATCACTTATATAATATATTGGAATTCAGGGAATTATTGAAAGAAATTATAATAAAATAAATTTGATATAGAGAATAAATTATTTTAGATTTATTGGAGTATTATTTTATTATATTTTAATAATTGAATATATTAAATAAAAATTAAAATTTGATTAAAATTAAGTATGAATAGAAAAGAATTTTTATTGAAAAAAATGACTATAATTATTAAAAAAAATTTAAAAACTTTAAAATATGGGATTTATTATAAGTTCTGAGAGCTATTTCCTCAATTGTGCATTTTGGTTGGGGTATGATAAAAAAGAAAATTTTTGATATAAATAACTTCATTAGAATTATTATATAAAAATATAGATTATTTTTTACAAATGAATTTTAAAAAAATTTGAAATGGGAATTTTTATATAATTAAGAAATTTTAAACTTTTTAACAAATGATGGATTTAATGGATTTTAATTATAAAAATACAGTGAATTAAAAAAAGATAATAGAGAAATAAATAAAAATAAAATTTAAGAAATATAAAATAATAAAAAATAATTGTATAAAAAGGATATTATTTTAAAAATATTGAAATATTAAGAAAAATAATGAAATAATTTTTATAATATGATAAAATTTATAATATATGATGTAAGTAAAAGGGATATTCAAATGGATAAATCACTAGATTGATAAAAATTATATTGAATGAATTTATAATAAAGAGATGAATATTGATATCCTTTTTTATTAATAATATATTTTTGAGAGTATTTATGATTAATAAAAAATATGATAGGTAATAAATATTTAACTTAATAATCAATAGAGGACGAAGGAATAATAAGATAAGAAATTGATAATATACAAATTAATAACAATAGATAGAAAAAGTAGAGGATAACAATATAGAAATAAAGATTGTCAATAGTGAAATTTTTAAAAATAAAATAGATAAAATTCGGATTTAACCAAATATGGCTACCTTTTTGACACAATGATATCGTTATTTAGGAGTGCGGCTGACCAAAAACAATTTAACAAATTTAAAAAATCACTTGGAATCATATCATAATTTAATAGGAATAGGAAAAATGATTAGACGATAATAGGAATATAAATTGGAAAATTATAGTAGATAATTATAATTTAAATAATATTTTAAATAATATGGAATAGAAAAATTTATAAAGATTTATTTATAGATTTAGTAAAAAAAAATTAGTTAAAGAAATGAATGGGCATTAAATATATAAATATTTTTATTTTCTTTCTATTTTATTAAGGAAATTTATTTAATGAAATAAAGAAAATTATATTAAAAAAATGTTATGAAGAATAACAGAAATAAGAAATTTTAAGGACATGAATACATATATAACCAATAAATGATGTTGAAAATTATTAATTTTAAAACAAGAAATAAAATAATAAAAAAAAATTAAATATAGAAAAATAAAGAAAATATTAAAAATGAATAAATTTAAAATACTTAAGGGGAAATTAATCATTATCATTGTTTTAATAAAAAGGATTTTGATAAAAAACTGAGAAGGATAACTATACTCAAAATTTAAATGTTATTTAATAATTTAAAAATTAGAAATAAAAAATCAAATAAATAAGATTGGATAAATAAAATTATAAATCAAAATGATAAATTAATAATAAAACGATAATATTAAAATAAATTTTATCAAATTAATTTAAAACTAAAATTTAATAAAATAATCTTTTTCTATTATAAACTGTTAAAAATGAAATGTTCTAAAATTTATGAAATCTTTAAATATTTTAAAATTTTTTTTTATTAATATATGATATAATGAAATAAGATTAAACAAGATTAAATAATTGAAATTGAAATTGATTTGGAATATAGATAATTTTAAAAAGAAAAAATTATTTTAAGAAAATTATTTTTTTTATATAAATTTAAGAATAATTTGAAGGAAAAAGTAAAAAGATTGATTAAAAAATAAATATTAAATTTATTGGATTATGAAAATATGAAATATTTTTATAAATTCATAAATAATTATAATATTAAATAAATTTTAATAATTATATTATGAAATAAATTATTGAATTGGATTTAAAATAAAATATCAGAATAATAATACAAAATTTGATGAAATTTAGAAAGAAATTATTCAAATAGATAAAATAAAAGACATTACTTATAACTTTTTTAAAAATAAAATAAAAAAATTATTTTATAGATAAATTTATATAAATATAATAAATATTTCTTTAAGAAGTGAATACATAGAAATAAAAATGATTTTATAATATTTTAGATAAATTAAAAATACTAGGTATTTTATACTTATCAAAAAAAGATAGGATAAAAAAAATTGTATATTAATAAGAATTAAATTAGAATTAAAAAATATTATACAATTTAATAAATATTACTTAGACGAATTTCTAGATATATAAGAGAAAAAATTATGAAATTATGGAAATTTTTAAAATTTTAATTTTTATTATAGATAATATTAAGAAAATAATGAATAATAAAATATTATAAATAGATAAGATATTTTATTTTAATGAATAGGGGAATTAATGGAAATCAATTTAATAAATATATATAGACAGATGAAAAATTAATAATGTAGATAAAATATTATTAAAAAATATTTGAATCATTTTTTAATAAATAGGGAATTTAAAATTTGAATAAAGGGAATTGGATAAGAATAATTAAATATAGATAATATTTATGAGAAGAAGATTAACTTTAAATAAAATACTATGGAGTATAATTTATGATTTTTTTTTAGTTGTTTTTTTTTTTATTATTTTTAATTGGATATGAAATAATTTAAAGGATTGAATTGAAATAAAAAAAATAAAATAATTAGAGGTATATGTCAAAGAATGAGAATAAGAATATAGTGAATAAATGATAAAAATCTTCATTATAAATAATTAAATATAAAGTTAAATTGCTTTTAAAAATATGAAAAAATTTCTGATATAAAAATAATTAGGGAATAAATTATTATTGGAAATAAAAAAGAATTTTAAGAATTTTTTATATAAAAATTAGAACAATTTTTAGAGATCAATTATTAATTGTTAAATTTGGAAAGTAGATTATACTGATATAATTTTGTTTTTATATTATAAATTTTAAACAGAGTTTATGATATGATAATATTTAATAAAAGAGATTTATAATAAAATATATAAAAAAGGAAATTTTCTAATTTATATAAAATTAAAATATTGAAACTAAAGTTACAAATTAGTTAAAACTAATATTTCATTATAGAATTTAAATAAAAAAATAATGATTTAAAATCAATATAACTATAATTTAAAAAATTAAATAAATAATAGATAAATCAATAAATATGATTTAGATTTATTAAATGGAATATTGAATATAGATATTTTTTAGTTAAATTTTTAATAAAATAAAAGATAGATAATTATAAAAAAATGAAGAAATTGATAGAAGATACTTTAAACAGAGAAAATAAGAATATTTATTAATTTAAGGGAAGTATTAAAAATTTTTTATACAATTTATTAAAGAAGAAAGATTAAATTAATATTAGGATTTATGAAAAAATAAAGAATGAATCATATTAAAATATAAAATTATTTTAGGAAAATAATAGTTAGTATGGGAGGTTTATGAAAATCTATTTTAAAAATATTGAGAACTGATAGATATATAAACAGATATATGATTTAATTAATTATAAAAAATAAAGAATAATATTTCTAAAGTTTAAAAATTTAAATAAAAGTATGGGATTAAATATTTTATTTGGATTAGAAAAAAAAAATGAATTAATGATAAAAGAAAATAAAATAATTATCAAAATACTAGTTAAATAATGAGGTAAGATTATTGATAAAGAATTTTAAGCAGAATAAATTATTTAAATATATAATATTTATAAATATTGTAATATAAAGACAATATTAATTAATTTAGGAAAACAAATTAAAAATGATTATTAAGAGAAGAATATATATTATTGTATTAATATTAATATAAAAATAATATTTATAAATTAGAAATTATTTTTTATTCGAATAAATGATAATGAAATATTTATTAGAAAAAAGATAGGATAAAAAGATTTGGAATAATAATTATTTTTGAGAAAAAAAAGAAGACAATATTTTAAAATTGTTCAAAAGGATGAAAAAAATTATAATCATTATTATTTATTATAAATTGAGATTTGTATAATATGATCATGAATATATTAATAAAAATAGTAATAATAAAAATAATAAATTTTAGGAGAGAAGGGGATTCAAAAGATAAAATATCATATGATGAAGATATTGTAAATATTAATATTATAAAATTGGAAAAATTTTATGTTATGTTAAATTATAAAATTAAAATATAATCTAAAATATTAAAATTTAATAATAAAAAAATATAAGAAGATTTATTTAGGGGATATAAAAAAAAAAAATATGTAAGAAAAAAAGAGAAATTATATTTTGAAACAATGTAATATATTAAATTTTGAACATTTAATCAAAGGAATATATTATAAATAATTGAAATTTATTAAATAATGATATTAAATAAAAAGAAAATAATGAATGATTAATTAATGATATTAGAATTATAAGAAAATTTAATAAAAAAAAAGAAGTTAGAAAAAATATAGGATATGAATTTTAATAAATTTGAAGAGATATAATAGAGTATAAAGTAAAAAATTATATTTAAAGAATTAACAAAAAAAATTAGGAAATAAAGTAAAATAATGATATATTTTTACAATATAGAGATATAGTTCTCAAAAAAGATTTTTATATTATGATAAATATTTAACATAATTTAATTTTTATAATATAATAAAATAGAATGAAAACTCTTATTTGGAAAAATTATATGTATAATTAAATTTTTAATTATATATTAAGGGAGAGATACCTATAAATCTAATCTTATCACTAGAAAGGGATTTTATCTTTACAAGTGATGAATTTATTTATTAATGGAAAAATATTAAAAGAAGAAATTATAATCATATTATATAATTACTATTACTAAATATAATAATGATAATTTTATTTTAAATTAGGAATAAATATATATTTAAAATATGATATGATTTAAAGGAATAACGAATATTTATAAATGAGGGATAGAATTAAAAATTTATTATTAGGAGAGAAAAAATTTAGGATTTTCAAAAGAAAAAAAAATAAGATATAAATTGAAATAAAAAAAAAAATACCTTATAGAATCTAAATTATGAGATATTTTAAAAAAATAAAATGATATAGTAATAGGAGATGTATTGATAATGATTAGGATATCTATGAATTAATGAAGAATTTAAATATTTTCTTGAAAAGAAAAAAATAGAAAAAAAGATTAGGGGGAAAAAAATATTAAATAAAGATTTAAAAGATGAAATTTTATTTAGGGATAATAATAAGGATTAAGAATAATTAGATTTATATATAAATATTTTATTATTTGAAATATAACAAATATCTAATTGGAAATTAGATAAAAATGATTGATAAAAAAAATAAAGATAAGATAGAATGAATATAAATGGGAATAATTATAGAAAAGAAATTTTTAATAGATTTTGTTTATAATATATATTTAAAAAATTTTTAAGGAAAAAGTATATTAATATTTATAAATATTAGAATTTAATATGAAATATAGCTAGAAAAATGTATGCGATTAAAGAATAAAATAATTGAAATAACTATTATATATTTCTATAATTTTTAAATGACTGTTTTAAATATTTAAATTGTTTATTATATTAAAAACAATTGCATAGGGAATTGATTATTATTGCTGAGAGAAATATATATAGTGATTTGATTTTTTATAATTTTTATTTGAAAGATTTATTTAAATAAAAAAAATGAAATAATATAAAATAAGGAAAAAGAAATTAAGAGGTATAAAAAAGGATTTTAAAAAATAATAATATAATAAAAAAAATATAAAATTATTTTAAATACTTATTTGGATTTGAAAGGAAATTAAAAAATTTTTAATTTGATAAAAATTTTTTTAATTTGAAAGGAAAAATTATAAATTTTAAGATAATTAAAATTAATAATATTGTTTAATAATAAATATTAGAGAAGAGGCTAAGATTAATAAGGGGAAAGATGAAAAAGATATATTAATATAAAAACGATAAAATTTAAAGAATTCGAAAATATAGTATAATGAAAAGATAATTCACTATTAAAGAATGAAGATTAAATTTTATTAGGAAATTATATTAAAAGGGATATAATTTAATTCAAATAATAATGATATATGATAAAATGAGAATGGGAATTTTTTGGATAATTAAATATAACGAAAGTCTATCATTATCAAGATTCATTTTGGAATACTTAATTTTATTAAAGAAAAAAAAGTTGGTTGAAAGATGTGTTTGATAAAAAATAAGGAAAGAAAAATATATATAATAATTATTTAAAATACATTAAATAAGGTAGGAGACAAATTATTTTTTTTATATAATATCGTAGATATTTTTATTGATATTACAAATTGAAAATTTTAAGAAGAAGAGGGGAATTTATAAATTAAAGTTTAGGATTATAAGAAATTATATATATGAGAGATATATAATGAATAATATAAAGGATGATGGAAATGATATAATTTTAAAAGAAAAATATATGAAGATAAGAATTTTATTTTTTTAAATCAAGAATCATTTTAAAAGAATTAAATTAATTACTATTAAATTGAGAATGGAATAAATTTAAAAAAATTATGAATGAGATTTTGAAGAAAAATGATAAAACAAATTAATTTATAATGCATAAGAGAGATGAGAAAAAATTTTAAAAGATTGATTTTATTTTATAAAGAATTAGAAAAGTTATTTAAAAGATGATTAAGATTAAAAATCTAAAAGACTATATATGGAAAATTTAAAATAAAAATATAAATAATAATAATAAATAAGAATTATCACAAGGACATTTCATATTTAGGGAGAGAAAATTTGATAATACGATGAAAATAAAAATTTAAAATTTAATATTTATGAATTGAAATTTTATATATTATTTATATAAAATATATACTAATGATAAGATAAGATTCAAATATAAATAGAATTTCTTTTCTAAAAAATGAGATTTATTTAAATAAATGAACTTAGTCAGAAAATATCATAAATAATGTAAATGATTTAAAACAAAATTAAATATTTGAAAAAATATTTTTTTTAATTTATTGATAATTTTTTAATTAAGTATAAATTTGGAAATTTAATAATAAAATTTTATTATGGAGGAATGAATTTTTATATTAAATAATGATTATAATATGAAATAAATTAATTATATATATAAAATGAATATATAGAGATAAAAAAAATTTGATATAGTAAAATAAAGAATATTATAAAATATTTAAATAATAATAATGGAGTAAGATAAAATTAGATAAATACAAAAATGAAAATTTATAAAATATAAATAAATATATAGTTTTTGGGAGAAAAAGTTAAAAAGATGAAGGATATTATTATATTGAAAGATTATTGAAATATTTAAGTCTTTTTTTACTTGAAAAGATTTTATAATATTGATTTGATTATATTGAAAAAATTTATTTTATTTCGGAAAATTTTAAAAAATTTAAGTAGATTATTTTTAGAATAATAAAAATGAAATTAACTTTGAGGAATAATAATAATAGAAAGTGAAAAATATAGAAGTTTTATTTAATATAAGTATAAAATATAAGATAAATTAAAAATAAACAAATATTAGACATGATAATTTTTAGTTATATATTAAATAAATAAATAATTATTAATTATGGGTAGATATAATTTTTGAAAAAATGAATTTAGAATAAATTGTAGATTAAAATGATGAATAAATTACAAATAAATAATAAATTGAAAAAAAAAGAAACATTGAATGTTTGATACATAATAATATAATAGAGAAGAAATTTATAAAAATTTTATAAAGGATGATATATATTTTAGACATTTGAAATTTGATTAATTTAGATTTATGAATATTTTTTATATAAAAAAAAAGATATATATGACTATATAATAATATTGAAGAAAAAAAATATAAATAGTAAAGGAAAATAATTTAATATAGATTTGATTGAAAGTTTTTTGGAAATGTATTTAAATGATTTTTTATATATCAATTATAGGAAAATTAAAGAATATGATTTATAAAATAAATATTTTACTAAAAAATTTATATTCCTCGTGATTTATTGTGAAATTAAATATTAATAGTAAAGAATATTGGGTTTTTATATTTCTATATAAATTTATTAAATAAGTATTATAGATTAATTTAAAGTTAAGAAATGAAATTAGAAAAAATATAGGAATTTATAAAATGAATTTGAATGATATTGTAAATATTTTTTTTCTATTGGTATAAAAAAGTATATATTGAAATTTTTTTATAGAGGAATATAAAAAATTAATTAAAATTAAAAGGATATATTAATGAAAAGAAGGAGGAAATGAATTTTTTTTAATATGGAGATAAAAATAGTTTTTAGGATTCTTATATTGATTAGGGACATATTGATTATTGTATAATATTTCAAATATTATTATTATAAACAATTAGAATAATTATTTAAATAAAAAAGAGAGAATACTACATCAATAAGTTCATATGAAATTTATATATAATATTTTGAAATGTTTTAAAAGAGTATATGAGGATGAATAAAGAATTAAAAAAATTATAAAAAATTATATTTTAGATATACTAATATGGATATATAGAAATTAAAATAATAGATTCTACAATTTTTTAGGATTGAGAAAAATTATATAAAAGAAGATAAAATGATACTATAAAAAAAAATTATGAAATGAAGAATAATAGAGAATAAGAAATAATTTTACTTATATTAAGAATAAATAATATAATAAAAAGAAATGGAATTTTAAAATTAACAAAATCAAAAATATGAAGATCAATTAAATTAATAAGTGAAGGAAATAATAAATTAGGATATTATATATAATTTAAAGAAAAAACTATAGAAAGAAGATTAATTATTGGGAAAATATATAGAGTAAATGATTTACAATCAGATTGGAAACAAGATTTACTTAGGATAAGTTTTATATTAATAGGATAATAGAGGATGATTAATTAGAATATTTGATCAATTTGATAGAATAAATATACAATAGATAGGGAATAATAAAAACAAAAAAATATAATATAACGAAGGAGATTGAAATTTTAATTAGACATATAAAAATAAAAGAGGATTAAAATTGGATTCTATATAATTAAACACAATAATTAATATAATAAATATTTATAAAAATATACATTGAAATTATTTAAAAAGACATTAAAATTTAGGAAATATATTTTTTTTTTATGGAACATTATTACTTATATTATTTTGGATAGAATTTTATGGTAAGGACAGATTCAATTTGGTAAAATTTTTAAATAAACTAATATATGAATATATAAACTTTAATTTAATAAATTTCAATAGGAAATTATATTTAATTATTATAAAATTATCAGAAAATACTATTTTTTATATTAATAGAAAAAAATGAGTTAAAATAAGAGTTAATATTAAAATTATTTTTTATTTTAATATGACAGAATAATTAGTTGATAAATTAAATTTTTTAGATATTAATTTTAACTTATTTAAAAATTTAATGATATTGGAGATTTTAATAAGAAATTAAAATTGAATATTAGATAATAAAGGTAAATTAATTTAATTTAAAATTCGATAGGAAAAATATTAATTTAAGATTGGAGATAACGGAGTAATATTGATAGATTATAATTAATCCGAGTCATTTTATTAGAGTAAATAAAATTTCATTGATAATAAAATTTAATAGAAAAGAGATAAAATTTAGATTTCAGGAATTAGAAAATTCTGAGATAATGGAATTTGATTCAAAAACATAATTATTATATGAATAGAAAATATTGAATTAATAACTCATTTGATTTTTATATTTTAATTTATTAATCAAATTAAAGAAGAATTTAGAAAGGATAAAAAAATTATTTATTAACAAAATATAATAAAAATACATATGAAAAGAAGGATATATATTTAATAAAAATTATAAATATATATACATTGATTTGGTTATAAGATAACTAAAATTTAATATGAAAATGATGGGGAATAATTTAGGAAACTATAAAAAATTATGTATGAAGAATAAGATGAGAATTAGGAATAGAAGGAATGATATAAAATATAGGAAGATTTATATAAAAGAAATTACTGATAATAAAGAATTTAGAAAACAATTAAAATCCTAATGGAAAATAAATATATGAAGGAATAATTTAAATAATGTATATTTTTAAGGCTATTATTATTAATTATTATATATTTATAAAGAGGGAGTAAATTAGAATTAATATGAACAATTAACATTTTTTAAATAATAGTAATATTAATATGGAAGATAATAAAAGAGTATTAATTGTTTTTTGGTATAATAAGAAATAAAAAAAGAATTAAGATTAAAAAAATAAAGAAAAAAAGTTTTTTTTTTAAAAATAAAATAATATAAAGAATAAATAAAAATCGAATAATTAATTGATTTTATAACAGGATGATTTTTGAAAATTTTAAATATTAAGTTTTATAACTTATTATAAAATATAGATATTTGAAAAAATAGAAAATTTTATGATAACTAAAAATAAAATAAAATATAATTTCAAAAAAAATTTATAAATTATATTAAATAAGATTAAAAAAGGGAAAAGAATATAAATGATTACTAAGATTAAATTATTGAGTAGAAAATGATAATTTACGATAAAAGGGTGTAGTTTTGAATCTATTTTAAATAGAGAAAGAGATAATTAATTTAAATTTAGTTAAAAAATTTAATATGGATATATTTTAACTAAAATAAAGATTTTTTTATATAAAATTACTAAATTCAAAATTGAATTTGAAGATTTATTATAAATTTAGAAAAATAATATATTTTAATTTAATATGACGTTAAAAATGAGATGAATTTTCTATATAATTACGAAGGAGAATAAATTTAATGAATAAAATTATCAGGACTAATATTACATTAAAATTAATAATGAAATAAAGAACTTTAAAAAAAATAATATTAAAATATATAAGATTTTATTTTAGATATAATAATAAGGAAATTTAAATTACGAAATTTTTAGAGAATTTTGAGAAAGATTAGATTTTTATATAATTGATTGATTAAAAATTAAAAATAAATTAAATATAAAAAATAAAAATTATTATATAAATTATAAAAATTACTAGAAAAAAGAAATATTTTAACATAAAAAAATATATTAAAATCAGAAATCATAATGAATAATATGGAATTTTGAAAAAATATTTATAAAAAATTTATTGATTTATAGATATAGAAAGAATAAATATAGAAAAAGTAGAGATTTTTGGAGTATGATTAATTAGATAATTACTTAATAATTTTATATATAATAATTTAATAATTATGAAGACTATTTATTAAGAATATAGATTATATGGAAATGATATTAATATTAATTTAGATAATATATGTTTAGTTAATATATAACATATAAATATATTATTATAAAAACTTAATATAATAATTAAATCAAAAATAAAAAGAAAAAAATAAATTTAATAAGCAGATAGTATAAATTATTAACTATGATAAAGTATATTGAATAGATGAGATGAATTAAATTGAATGAAAAGAAAAAAATAAAAAAAGTATGAATATGAATAATTTTAAAGAAAATTATTGATTAAGAATTAATTGAAAAATTTAATAATATGAATTTTATATAATAAGAATAAATAAATAATTTAAAAACAGAAATTAGATTCTTATTAGATTAAAAAAATAATAACACATTAATAAAAGATAATTAAAGAATGATCAAGACTAAAGGAATTATTTTATGAATTATAATAATTTATTTTTTAAAATAAACAATTAATTAAACAGTTTTTAAAAATTTTAAAGGAAATATAATTATTACAAAAAACAATATTATAAAGATTAATATTAGAATCATAAAAATATCAAAAATAAGATTTAATTAATAATTAATATAATTTATAAAAATTGAGAGGAAAGAATAAATTTAAAAAAATTTTATTATAAAGGAATAAGGATTATAGTAAAAGATTTTAAAATTGATATTTTAGATATAACTATAAATATTTTATAATAAATAAGAAGGATTAAAATTTAAAGATTTTTAATAAAGTATGAAAATATTGATTCCATCATGAAAAGTAAGATATATTATTAATTTTTTAAAGATATTGATGTTGGAAAAAATGGATTTAATTAAATTATTTTTAACTAAATAAATTATGAACTGGACTAAGAAAATATTTTATTTATAATTAATTAGATAAAAAATAAGATGTATTGCAGGGAAAAATGAGTTAGAAATATATTTAAATAAAAGTATATATTTAGAAAGAGAAAAAAATTGATAATTTAAATAAAAAATATATTAAATTTAAAAAAAAATAATTAGACAAAGGTAATTATATTAAAGAATTATGAATAAGATTATAAAATATTGTTAATTATGATAAGGAATGAAAATTATGTTATTAATATAAAAAAGAACTATATTGAATATATTAAGAAGAATTTTAAAAATTAAGATTTGGAGGAAATTTAGATTTAAATCATTAAGAAATTTAAATTAAGATAAAAGATTTTAAATATATGATAAAAAAGATTTAATAAAATTATAAGATGATTAAAATTTTTTTAAGATTTATAAAAAATATAGAATTATAAATAAATAAAAATAATTTAAGGATTATTTATATAATTAAGAATATTAAAAAATTGAAATATTTTTTTATTTTGAATAGAATATGATAAATTTTAAAAAGAATAAAGATATTTTTATATAATACATTATAATAATATAAGATTAATATATTAAATTATTTTTAAAAAAAGAAAATAATAAAAGGATATTCTAAAATAAAAATAGAGAATTAATTATATTCAGATTTTTCTAGAAATTTTATAAAGATAAAACAAGTTAATAATAATGATAAAATTAATATTAAAAAAACTAAGAAAAAAAAAAAGAAAAAAAAATAGACAAATAAGAAGAATTTAGATTTTAAAAATTTAAATTAATTTAATAATTAAATTAAATTTTGGGGAGATAAAATAAAAATTTTAATATTAAATATTAATGATTTAATTATTATGATTATATTAAAATTTTGAATTAAAAATGAATTTTTATTATGAAATGAAATAAGGTAAAATTTAATAATTAATATAAATGATTAAATAATAATATTGTTGAAGTTTTAGATCTATACTTTATAAGGGCGAAAAAATAGGAATGATGAAAAAAAATATTAAAAAAGTAAGAATTAATGAATAATTATGTTTTATAGAGACTGTAGATATAATATACATACAAAATAATAAATTAAAATGAAAATTAATATCAAATTAAGGGAGGAAATTTCTTTAATTAATATATATTTTATACAGTATGAGTAATATGGAATGTTAAATTGAAAGGGAATAGCTGTTTGATAAGTTATAATTTTTAAATAAACATCATGAAATTCTATAATAATTAAAAATATTTAAAACAATAAAAATAAAAAAAGAATTAAAATTGATATTTAAAAGGAGACAACATATTAAATTGATTAATAATTAATATTAAATGAAAAGTTAATATAGGATTAATTTTAAGTTTGATAATTAAGCGAAATTTGAAACTATTTATTTTGATATTGAAAAATAATTATTATAATATTGATTAATTAAGATATGTATATTAAATAAATTGATGGGGAGATTTATACAAATGGAGAGAATATATATTTATTTTTTAATGAAGTAATTTAATAGAGGAAGAATGAACTTAAAATTAAAGAAAAATAAGGGATTAAAAAGAAATATTATTATAAAAGATAGAATAATGAGTTTTATTAATATATTTAATTTTGTTTTGGATTTTAAAAATAGAAAAATACATAAAAAATATAAAAATTAGATAGAAATTGAGGATATATTTAAGATAAAGAAGAATAAGATTGTTAGAATGATGGGAAGAATAAATTAATAATATAATTTTGTGACTTATTTGAAAAAGAACTTTATATAAATGATTATTTATAATGAAACATGATATCTAAAAGATTTTTATTAATAAAGTAAAAAGAAAGATAATGAAAAGATAATGGATATTTTTGATTATTTAATGTATTTATTTAAGATGACTTATAAATAATGATTTTTAGGAATTAAAAAAATGAAATAGAACATAATAAATAAATAAATGATAGTAGATTATTAAAAAAGTATTTGAAATTAAAATAAAAAGGATTTAAAATATTGAGAATTAAATAATGAAATAAGGAGAAATTTTAAGTATATTTTTGGAAAAGAATATTATAATGAAATAATTTTAATATTAAAAAGATTTTTTTATATAAATAATAGAGTAAAGAATTTTTTAATTTATATATAAAAAAATAAGAATGCATTGAATGAGATTTAAAAAAGAATTGATGAAAAGAAATTAATAAACAAATTTGAAAAATATTATATAAGAAGAATTAATTAATATAATTTTTGAGAACTTAATAAAGAATAAATAAGAAAAATTAATTAATATATAGGAGAGAAATATTTATTATAATTGAAATTTAATTTAGAAAGAAAATTTTATTATTAAATTAAAAAATTAAATTAAAAGAAACAAAATTATAAATATATAATTAAAAGAGAAAAAAATGATAAATTATATAATGAATATAATTTCGAGAAAGAAAGTGAATAATATAAGATAGATAAAGGATAAAAAGGAGAATTAAAATTTTTTTTTGGATGATATTATTTTTACTAAAGATAATATAAAAAAAAACAGAACAAAAAGATGTTAAGATATTATTATAAATTGAAGAATAAATTATAAAAATAATAAAATTAAAATTTAATAAATTTGAAATATAAAATATGAATAAAGAAATGATAGATAAGATATGAAGATTAAGAATAAGAGTATGAAAAAAATGGGAATATTATTTATTTATAATTTAAAAAATATTAAGAGAAAGAAAGGGGAGAAAATAAAAAAATTAGATGTACAGAAAAAAAGGAAACAATAAAATATATTGAATTTAATTAAAAATAGGAAGGAAAGAATTATAGAAAAAAAATATTATTAAAATATAATACATACTATAAATAAAGATATAATATAAATGAAAAGAAATATGGGAATATTAAATAAAATAAATTATTAATTTGATAAACTTAACAGATTATATTAATGAATGAGGAAAAAAAAAAAATATAGAAGAGAGAAATTAAATTTAATAAATATAATTAGATTTTTTTAGATAATTAAAAAATTTATAAAATTAGAGAAGGGAATATAAAAAAAAAGAAAAAATAAATAATATGAGGATGAAATGAATTAAAAAAGAATAAATTTATAATGAAATTAAGATAATAGAAAATTAATAAAATAAAATTTATAAGGGAAAATTAATTACAAAAAAATGATATAAATTTTTCTGGAAGAGAAAGGATAAGAAATGGATATTAAGTTTATATATAATTATAAGATGAATGAAAGAATATATAGATTGAGTTTTAATTAAAATTGATTTATATAAATTAGGAGAAATAATAATAAATCAATAAAATAGTAAAAAAATAAATTTAAGAGAGATATATTTGACATTATTTAGAAATTTTGAAATTTTTAAAACTTATATTAACAGAAAAATACGATAAAAAAGATTTTAAATTAGAAAAATATTTTATAATATTATGAAAAAATTGATTTTTTTTTTTTTGTGAATATTATTATTATTTGAAAATGAATTAAAAAAGATTAAATTTTTATAACGAATTTGAAAATGATTATTTACTTTAAATGAAATATTTAATGAAGATAATAAAATAAAATTGAATCAATATAAAAATTTATGATTAAAAATTAAATATTCATATTTGGATGAAATTTAATGATTTAGATTTTATGATTAAATGAAATGAAATATATTTAATTATAATGAAGGATAAGGAAAATTACAAATTTCTAAATATATTTAAAATGATAAAAATTTATTTAATCAATGATAAGGATAAAGATAATTCTAAAAAGAGATAAAGATAAATGAAGAAAAGAAAGAATTAGCTTTTTACTTAATTAAAATAATATAAATAAAAAAGATTTGAAAGAATTTTCTTAAATAATTATTTCTTAAATTATTTAAATAGAATTCATTTGAAAGAGAAAATTATTTAAATAAAAAAACTATAATAGAATAATATTTAATTGAAATTTATTGAAATTATTATTTAAGATAGATAAAAAATAATATGATATGACATATTATAATTAGAAGAGAAGATTTGGAAAATTAGACATTTTAATAAATTTAATTTGAGACTTTTATTTTGATTATTAAAATAAAGAAATAAGACATTTTTAAAGATTTATAAAATGTATATATAATACTATATAATGATAGAGATTATGAATTAATAGAATTATATATTAGAAATAGGAGAGATAAGAAAAACTTTTTTTTTTTAATTGTTATTTTTAAGATTTAGATACAAAAAATAATAATTTAATTGGGGATAAAAATGAATTATTTATATATTATTTTGATAACCTTTAATGAAATTATAAAATCATTGATAGATAATAATATTAAAATTTAAAATTAAATTAGGGATAAATTAATTATTATATTAATAAAAAAATAGATAAAAAAATATATTTATATAATAATATTAATTTAAATATTTTTAATGACGAGGAAGACGATAATAATTAAACTTTTTAAGATTTTAGTTTAAATACCTGAATACGATTGAAAGAATAAATTAAAAATAATAATAATATAAAGAATTAAGTATTAATATTCAAAATAACAAAGAAATAATTAATAAATTATTTAATAGATTAGATAAATAAGATAATGAAGAATAATTATTTATATTTTGAAATAATTTTTTTATATAAATAAAAAGTTTATATATTTAAACGTTACTTGGAAATAAAATAAGAAAATAATATGATAATGATACGATATATAAGGTAAAGAAAAAAGGAATATAATATTATTATAATAAATTAATTAATAAAAAAAATAATAAAGAAATTAAAAGCAAAAAGATAAAATTAGGGATTTAATTGGGAATTAGATTTTAATTATAAATTGAAAATAACATAATGTTTTTAAATGATTGATTATGTGAAAATTCAAATATGGAATTTAAAATTAACTGATATAATAAATAAAAAGAGATTTGAAAAATTAAAATATTGAATATTTAGATTTGAAAAAATTTTAAAATTAATTATGAATTTTGTTAACCTTATATATAAGATTAGAATTAATATTGAGAAATGATAAATATATAAAAGATAAAGAATTTTACTTGGACGAATTATGAATAAAATAATAATATTTTAAAATCATATATATAAATAAAAATTAAAAGTATAAGAAAAAACTATGAAAAAATGATTAAATAGAAAGATAAATTTTAAATGACAAAAAATATAATAAATTTACACTGAAAAAATGAGAATTTTTAAATAAAATTCTGATGAAGGGAAAATTTTATAAAAAAATAACTAATTAGATGAGTAATTAAATTTTTTTTAAATGGATAATTATTAAAAAGAATGGAAAAAATCTAAATAAATTTGATGAAATCACTATAATTAATAATAATTTATAAGGGAAAATAAGAGGATATTATATGGAGATAAAATTATTATAAAAATTAAATTTTATTTTGTATGATATATAAGATAATTAATTAATAAAATTATTCTTTAAATTTAAAAAATAAATATAAATAAAAAATAAATTAATATAAGGATAATTTAATTAAAGGAAAAATTAATTATAAATGAATTTATATAAAAAAAATTATTGGGAAGGGAGATTGAAATTAAATAGAATAAGATTTTTTATTATTCTCTTATTTTTTTTTTTTTTTTTTTTTTTTTTGTTATTATATTTTATTATAATTCAATTTATAGAAAATTAAGAAAAGATATCATATAAGAAATTTTTTCGAAAAAGAATAAAAATTTTATATAATAGGAGATGATATAAAAATGATTAATTGAAAAATAAGAATGAATAAAATTAGATCCATATTTTTTTTAGTTAAAGAGATAATGCAAAAATTTATTTATATAAAACAAGCGATATATTATGAATTATAATAAAGGAAAATATTTAAAGATAATAAGAAAAAAGATTAATTTAAAAGGAGAGATTAAATCGAATTAAATATTGGAGAAAAATATGAAATAAAAGAGATTTTACTTTTATAGGATTTTTAAATATTTTTGGAAAGTAGATGAATAAAAAATTTGAAGAAAGAAAATTTGGATTTGAACATGAAAGATTTTATTTTGTAATTACTAATTTAAAATAAAATGATTAATTGATAGAAATAATGATAGGAAAAATGATAAAAAATGATAACATAAATTATAATTATTTTTACCATTTAAGTTAGAATTATTCTATTATAATATAATTTATTTTATTGATGGAAATTTTAAATAGATAATGAATTAATAAAAATTTTAAAGGAACGGGTAAATATTATAATTTATTGATATGAATATTTAGGAAATAAGGATTATAAAAAAAAAAATTATTAAAGAAGGGGGGGAATTATTTGAAGAATTATTTAGAGAACTTAATAAAGATAATTAATATATAATGGATTATTATAGTAATAGATAAAAAAAATATTATATTAAAGGAATAATGATTTAAGAATAGGATCTTAATGATAGAAGAAAAAAGATTGAGGATATAAATAAATTTAAAATAATTGAAATGATAATAAGGATTGGATATTAAGAATAGATTAAACTAATTATTGGAAAATATTCTTATATTAGAGAAAAGAATGGAAAATTTTTTTTTTGTTAAGGTTAATTATTGGATTAAGAGAAGATAAAATAAAATACTAATGGAAAGATATTATAAATTAAAATGAATGGATATTATAATTTTTTAATATAGGAATTTTATATTTTTGGATAATGAAATTTAAGTATGAAATAAAACATTATAGTAATTTTAAAAATATTTTTATAATTTTAATTTTTAATTTATAATTAATAAAGAATTGGAAAGAAGGAACTATATAAATAAAATGAATTGTTGTTTTTTTTTAAAAGAAATTTAGATTATAATTGATTAATTTAGGAAGAGATTCTAAGGGATAAATTGGATTGAGGAATTTATTATTAGATAGAAACAAAAATAGAATAGATTAAATAGAGATATTTTCTTATATATGGATATTGATTAGGAAAAGAAATAAATTATAATTATAAATAGTAATATATATATATAAATTAATATGAGGAAAATAAGAAAAAATAATAAGATAAGATATGAAATATTATAATATAAGAAAGAATGAAAATTGATTAATGTTATAGGATTTGAATAATTTTTATAATTTTAAATGACTAAAATTGAAAGTGATAAATTTAAATAGATGATTAGATTTATGAGAAGATTTATTGAGATTGAGAATAAAACAAAATTAAAAGAAAATATATAATTTTTTTAAAAAAAACTTTAAGAATCAGAACTGAAATTATGAGTTTTTTAAGGAAAGATAATTGAATGAAAGGAAATCAAATTTTATAATTATTAAACTAATAAAAAAAAATAAAATTTGAAATTAAAATGAATTATTATTATACAAGGACAAAAGGAAATATATTTTTTAATTTATAATTAAGATATAGATATTATAAAAGGAATAATGATATAAATTTTATGTAATAGGAATAAACAATGAAAAAGAATGAAAATAATTAAAAAAATAGAGGAATATGGAAGAATAAATATATAAAAAAAATTATATGATATAATATAGAAGTAAGTTTGAATTAATAAAAGATTTTTGAATAGAAAGATAATTTAGGATATAAATTAAATGAGAATAATAATTATGATTAGATAATTATGATTACTCAGAAATATGATTATGATTAAAGATACATAAATGAGATTATAATAAGGGAATATAAATAGGAATATTGTATATAGAGATAAAAAATTATAAATAGGAAAATTAAATTTATTAAAAAGAAATACATAAAAAAATTATTAAATAGATTTAAGAAAAGAGAAAATATAACCAAAAAAAAGGAATTTTAAATGAAATTAAATTATTTAATCTAATGGAGATATAATATAATATAATAAAATTTAATTTTTGTTTACAAATTATTAATTATTATTTTTATTTAAGATGATAGAATTTTGATATATATTTTGTTAGGAAATATATTTTTTAATTTTAAATAAGAAAAAGATTTATAATGATCTTAAAATAATAAAAAGAAAGATTAGATTAAAAAATGATTGATTTTAAATAAGGAAAAATTTTATAGAAATATTCAATAAAATAAAATTCATTTATTAATATAAATTAGAGAAATATTCAAGGAAATTTAGATTATTATTAATGTGACAGAATAAATATAAAAATATATTACATTATGGAGATATCATTAGATAATAATACAAATAAAAATTAATTGATATATTTTTTTAATTAATAAAGATTAAATAATATGAAATATACAAATGAAATACTATAATATTATTAGAAAACGGAAAACATAATTTTGATTTAATTAGGTAAAATTAATATAAATGAGGAAAATTAGAAATTATTATAAAACTAAATGGATGGGATAGGGATTGAATTTAATTAAAATTTAAATAAATAATTAAAATAATTTAATTATATTATAAAAAAGAAAAGAAAATTTATAGAATAATAATATAATAGATTTCTTTAATAAATAAGGAATATATGAAAAATAGAAAAAATTAAAATTAAATATGAAATTTACTTATCTTATTGAAAATTAAAAACTTTAAGAAAATTTAAATCATATTTGATTGATTGATGATAAAAGAGGATAAATTTTTTAAAAATTTTAATTGATTATTTATGAAATGATATTTGATTTGAAGAATAATAAGAAATGGAAGAAAAATGATGAATATATGAAAGAATAATGGATTAAAAAAAGATAAAAGGAAACTTATAATAAGGATTAGAAATTATGAATTTAGGGATTTATTTAAGTAATCTTTATGATATAAAAAATAATAGAAATTAAATTAGAAGTTAAAGAAAAAGTGAGATAGAATTTTAGAATAAAAATAAGGATTTTTGAGAAATATAGTATACATAATATGAATTAAAGGAATTAGAAAAAAAAATGATTAAATAATTTTATTTTATTATTATAAATAAAGATATAATATAAAAAAGAAATTAATTATCTAATAAATTTGGATTTATTTTTAAAAAGAATAATTAAATTAAATTTTTTAGGAAATAAGATAAAATGGATTTAATATTAATGGAATTAAATACATTTACTATTAATTATTTATGATTAAAAGAAAGTAATATTTAATAAGAGTTTTAATGAAGATACAAATACACATATTATTAAATTAGAATTAAAGATCATAGAAGGATAAAGATTTTTTATCTTAAATAATATTTAATTTTGAAATAGGGAAATAGAGTTATTCAGGTTATTGAAAGTAAATGATAATAAAATATATAAATTTTTAATTAGAAATTTGAAAATAAATTTGATTTATTAATGACTTTTTAGTTACGGATTAACAAATAATTAATGGAATTATAACATGGGAATAATTATATTTTGAAAGGAGTACAATTAATTAAAAGAGGAAATGAGATTAAATATATTAGAGAAAAAGAATAAAAGAAAAAAAAATTTGAGAATATGATAAAATAAAATAAATGAATGAAAAGAAAAGAAAAATATTACTAGGAATTTAATAAAGATACTGTTGAAATTAGTAGAATGTATATTTGGGAAGGATTGTTTATAATTAAAGATAAAATAATTAAAATAAAATTTTAAGAAAGGAATCAATATTACTATGACAGAAAATTTAAAGGATAATTGGATGAAGAATTAAATATATTTTTGAAGAGAAAAAAATAATAAAGATTGAGAAAGGTTTTGTTATTTTTAGATTTAAATAAAATAATATTAAACAATATTAATTTGATTTTAATATAATCTATACTTAAATTGAAGAAATAAGTAGAAATATGAATAAATTTTGTTTGTATTGGATAATTATTTTTTTTTAATTATGTTCTAAAATAATAACATTAACAAGGAATAGATTGGAAATTTGAAATGAAAAATAATTTTTTGATATAGAAAATTTTTGAAAGAAAGTCAGATTAAATAAGAAGGAGGATTTTGAATTGACTCAGAAAAATATGAAATTATTTAAAATTGGGAAGTGAAAAGATATATATTTACCTAGGAAAAAGATGGATATTTAGTAAAATTATTAAGACGTATATTAATATGGAACATAAATAAAGGGATTTATTAAAAATAATATTTTAATTAAATGAAAAAAATAAGATATTATATTTATAATTTATAAATGAAATGACATATTAACTTTAAAAAATGAAGATAAGAATTAATACATATATAGAAAAGATAATAGAAAAATTTATAAAATAAGAAAACATAAGAAAATTTACTAATAAGGATTTGAAAAAATAATATATTAGATAGTAGAATTAAAATTATAATGTAATTTGAAAAATAGATTAAAGATTTGTGGAATTAAAATATTAATATATATTTTATTGACATAAGTTACAAAGAAAATAAATAAAATATTTAAAATAAAAATAAGAAGGAGAAATATTTTAGTGGAACTTTGAGAGATTAAATAAATCTTGAAAAAAAATATTGATTAATGGGGATAAAAAAAAATGGGAAGAAAAAATATTAAAAAGTATAAATGATTTTTAATTAAAATCTAAAAAAAGGAAAAAAAAAGGAAATTAAATTAATATGATATTAATGAAAAATTATTTTATAAATTAACTTTTATAGGATGGAGATTATTTTATTATAAATATGAGAATTAAATATTGATTAAAGATAAATAATTATGATATTATTTATGAGAAATGAAGAATAAACAATAATTATAATATAATATTTAAATTAATTATATGGGAGAATATAACTATTAAAATTTTAAAAACAAGAATTTGAATTGAAATATAAAAATGATTTTAAAGAGAGGGGGAAGTAATGATTAAATAAAAATTATATAATAAATATTGAGAGAAGAAAAAATTTAATATAATATTATGTTATTGATTCTAGAAAGATTGCTATAAAATTGAAATAAGAATTTAAATAAAAGATTAATGGGAAAAATGAATTAAGGGATTTAAGATAATTTTATAAGGAAATTTTTCAGATGGAAATATAAGAAAAAAATATATTGGATATTGAGTATTAAGAAGATGGGATATATAAATAATTAATATAAAATAAATTTTATAAAAAATAGAAATATAGAAAAAATAATGTTTAGATTTTTTATAAAAAATATGAAGAAATTTTTGAAATAATCGAATATATAAATAATTAAATAATATATGTTTAAATTAAAAAATTTGAGAATAGAATTTTAGATGAATGATAAATATAATAATCATTTGAAATTAAATGATTAATGAAAATAATATAGACACAAGATTAATGAAATAAAATTAGAATTGAAATTGAAGATTTAATTAATATAGGATTAAATCAGGAGTTAACAATTAAAATAGATTTTATTATAAATTTGAAAGATTAATCATATAGAAACATAAATTGGATAAAAAATTAAATTTCTTAAATATTTATTGATAGATTGGAATAAATAAAATTAGAAAAGAAAAGGAATTAAGAAGAATTGGATTTTAAACATAAGATAAAGAAATATAATTAGAAGTGGATTAAAAAAGAGAAATTTGAAAATTAGAAATATTATATTGATTTTTATACTAGAAATAAAATTGAATTTAATTAGAGATAGAGATTTTATATTAAAGATTAATATATTAAATTTTTAGATAAATCGTTTAGATGAATCAAAGAAAATATATAATAAATTTAAAAATTTGAGATAACATTGAGATTGAGGAGGAAGAAGGAAATTTATTACAAGAAAGATTAAAAAAGATAAAAAATTATAGTGATAACTTTAATAAATTATAAGAAAATTAATAATAAATAGATAAAAAAATAGATATTTAATAAAAGAAAAAAAGAAAAATAAACAAATAAATTGAAGTTAAAAGAATATCTTTATAAGATTTAATTTAATAATAGATAGAAATTTTAGATTAACTTAATAAATGATAAATTTTTAGTATAGAATTTATATATTTAAAAAAAAAAAAATATTAATATATAATTTAATAGAAATAAAAGAAAATTAATGATTAAAATAATTTTTCCGAGGAATAGTAACAAAATACGGATTAACCAAATATGGCTACCTTTTTGACACAAATGATATCGTTATTTAGGAGTGCGGACCAAAAAAACAATAATAAGGTTCTGAGAGCCTATTTCCTCAATTGTGCAGGTTATGGTTGGGTATGATCGGTTGGGTTCAGGGTAGGATTAAGACAGTATATCAACTGAGTATCATTTAATAATTAAATTCAAGTCGAGAATAGTGATTGCAATGGCTGTTACATAATTTTTCAATAGTAAATAGTATAGAAAAGGTCCCTGTCATAAAGAGGGGGAGTTATCCCTGCCTGTTGGTGATATGTGCCTGTTATACATACATATATATTTTATATGTTATAGATATATATTTTATATATTCTACATAGTAACAGTTTATCGTTTAAAAATCTAAAGAACATACAGATATTTGTTTTTTTTTCAATGCATATGTTTATGTTGGATTCTTTGTTTTTAATTTACCGGATGGTGGTGAATACAAAAATCAATTACTACTTGAAAAAAACTGTCATGAAAGATAGCAAAATTTCGACATGATAAAAATTTTTGTATTTACTACCACCCGGTAAATTAAAACATGACGCTTATGTCAACTTTTACGTGTTTCATTGGAATTGACTGTGGACTCACGGCGGGTGTGACCGGTCGACAGGGGATGCTTACTCCTCGATGGCACCTGATCCCATCTCTTGGTTTCCAGAGGTCTGTGTTTGTCCATTTTTGCCGGATTTGTATCTATGTCCTGGACATTCTGTTGATTTATACTTTGGTATCTAAAATTTTTTTATATTAGTTAAAGTTTCAATTTTAAGTAGCAGTATTTACAACTTTTTTAAGTTTGGATCAGAAAAACAGGGGTTGATGATTTAGTTTCATACAGCAAATAAAGGATAATTTAGTTCCATACAGCAAATAGAGAAGTTTTTTTCGGTAGGAAAAGAAAGCCTATTCCTTCCATTTTTAGACAACTTCGTGATCTTAAATGTATTTCATTTGGCCTACATGAAGGCATTTCACTGCCGGATTTCCAAAACGGCCCAAACCATTCGCCTTTAAAGGCACGCACCTTTGGTGTTCGCTTTTCTCAATGATGAAAATTCTCATCCCCACCCCTTTCAAAAAATCCTGGAGCCGTCCCTGCATTTGAAGTATGATTCCCCATTTGTTTTTGCTTGTCAAGCATATTTGTTTTCAAATACCAGTATGTATCTCGTGTGCCTTGTTTTGAACAAAAGGTTAACTTATTGTTTAAACATTTATTTATTCCTCTGGTAAGAAAAAAACTGTTTCTCTCTTTCTCTCTCTCTCTCTCTCTCTCTCTCTCTCTCCATCGCTTTTCCCCTCTACCCATCTCTTTAGCCATCTATTTCTCACCCCTCTTATAACGTCTCTCTCTCTCCCCCTCTCCCTATCTGTCTGTTCTCTCCACCTCTCTCTTCCTATTCCCCTACTCTCTCCCTCTACCAATCTCTCTCCCCATAATTTTTCCACCTCTTCTTCCCATTGTTTTAAGGACAGAGATTGTTTATTTTGTGGGATGGGGACAAATAATTACAGTTCATTAAATTAAGCAATCTTTACGCGACTATGTTATAGTAACACCGTCCGTAAATACCGAGTCACGTGGTTAAGTACTGATTGCATATGGCCGTAGGCTATACCCAGTCGGGATATAATGCTACTTTCGGATCACGAATGTAATGGTAGCCTCACCTCATAAATTATCGGCGGCTGCAGGAAAATCCTGATTTCACCGAGTTCGAAAGCCTATTCCGTCCATTTCAGATATAAATATCTACATAGATCTGGCTAGATCTAGCCACCAAATACCAACTGGCTAAGAAGCATACAGCTCGCCCACAGTTCAGATATAAAAATGGTCATATTTTCCTTATGGCTGATGTGTTTCACAAACAATTTGAAATACACATTTCCACAATTAAAATTTTCAACAGCGCTATTTCATCTCAATCATTAAATTAAAATGAAGCATGATGTTCAAAACATTAGACACTACGCGTCGCCGGGTTAACTCAATTTGCGACAGAAAAACCACCGGTTGCCGTCGGAAAATCTTCAAATATAGCATGGTTATCTTCTTATTCTAAGAATATACGTTGAACTGCATGAAATATTACTTGTTTATGTTAAACTTAATAAATTTTATTTATTAATGTTAAACGGCATACATATGAACTATATATTTTAAACTGCGTAAGATATAAGCTATTGACGTAAATGTTTCCAGTAACTGTTTCGATTAACGCATAAAATATTAACTATGTAGATTAAATTGCACACAGTGTTAAAGGTTTAAGTTGAATTACATAAAATATTAGTTAGCATTACACGGTATAGATATTAATTATATACGATAAAGGCCCGTGGCACATTGTACATTTCAATGTAACGCTAATAAAAACTAGTGCACACATGTACGGCAGTTAGTCAGGAAATGATAAAAACAACATGAAATAACAAACACCCCTAATTAACGACTGCCTGTGTACTGTTCACTGCTGTTATATCGATACGGAAAGAATGTAATTTTTTATTTCTGGAAATAAAACTATACATATACCTTGATCACATTGAGGTATATAATGATCAAGTTCCTTTAAACTGCTTGAAATGTTAACTTTAAGCAATTTACGTTTAATTCAATTTAATGTAAACTACATACATTAAATTCATGCAGTAGTGTATTCGTAACGTAATGTCTCCATGTCTTGACGATATACTAAAATAAAATTTAATGTACTCCAAAGGGAAGTACCAGTATGCGAAAAAAACCACTAAAATACTCAAAATTCACAATTTTGAGTGATATATTAAAAGAAAATATTTTTATACAAAAGTGTACATTGTATTTGCTATGGAATTGAACATTATCAATCTTAAAACCAAATTTCAGATTGCCATGGGAAAACCTGCTATAACTTTGGTAAAATGGACGTAAAGACCTGTGATTGTACGTGTTTGCCATTTTATTCTGGTGACACCTGTGAACAAGGTATGATGCTTCTATATAATATACGCTTTTATGTTTTCAGTAAACATTTAATCAAATATACAAGATAAAGAATCGTAATATTCTTTTAGTTGCCAGGGGAAAATGACAGAATCAGTTGGAATACAATGAGATGATACGTGTATGTAGCATGTAGCATTTCAGTTGTATATAGGCTGAGTGTTCGGGAGGAATGCATGCATGTGTGTATATGTGTGTTATTTATGTAATTTTATTCATTTTATTTTGAGCAAGGGACAAGTTAACACATTTTGTCCGTGTCTTTAGTCATTTTAATGCTTTGTATACATGTAATTTCTTTCATGACTTGTATCTAAATCCTTAGATACGACACCTTAGGCTAAACCACTGGTTTATATATATATATATATATATATATATATATATATATATATATATATATATATAGAGAGAGAGAGAGAGAGAGAGAGAGAGAGAGAGAGAGAGAGAGAGAGAAAGAGAGAGAGAGAGATAGTTATATCATCTAGGTTTCAAAATAAAAGGATATACAGTTCTCATAGCAACAAACTCATAGAGTACATAATCAGTGTTTATCACTGTTACATTACATACAAATTACAAGAGTGACAAATTCCGTACGCTCTTGTAGACTCCCCGTAACTCAACGTTGTACTGAAAATCTAGTAATTCAATCCGTATAAATAATCGTTATCGGTATATTAGCTATTGCCTTTCTGGAAATTTTGAATATTTGTCAATTTTTGTTTTACATCACATATGACGTGTTAAATGCTTCAAACAATTAATTATACCATTTTTTCACAAACACCATAATTCATATATGATATATGCTTCTCTTGAGGCTATTGGACAGTTTGAATGCAACATTTGCTGTGGTAAATGGCAGACTAGACGGCTCTGAAAACATTACTGGCCAGTGGCTATATTTCACATTGCGATTTGTTTTTGTTTAATTCTTGTTTAACGATCTATAGAAAGAAAATTATATGTGTAAGGAAACGTAACCAGCTAAGGGTTATTTGCTGTAAATATTAACCAGTGTTATAGACGGATTACTTTACAGAGTGTATTAAGCCGATTGGTTACAGCCTCATGCATTAAACCATGAGGTCTGTTACCTGAACCTCAACTGATTTTGTGTGAAAGTTTATCAGTTTAATTGTGGTTTCTTCTGGGGCACACTTACCAAATTCTCCTCTTCGCCATGTGACTGAAGAAATGTTCAGTAAAACAACAATCAAATTAAAAGAATAATAACAAAAATACGTTTTGAGCATGATAGAGGAAGTTAGTTACCACTCCTTAAGCCTAGCGTTTTGCTGAGGAACAGTAACTATGTAAACAATTCGGCCAGTTTTGTACCTAAATAACACTCTTTACGAGACAATAACTCTACCATTGTTGATAAAAAGCTTTACTATGAAATCTTAGAACACGCCTCTAAAACTCGAGTAACAATTAATGACAAACACAACAATTTCTATTTTCAGATCATATATTTTCCAAATTTAAATAGTAATATTCCGCAATCACCTGCATATGGTGTATATATCTCACGAATGATCTGATATGCCAGGGCTAGTTCAACATATTAACATTTCATATTCAGAGGTATACTAATAACTGACAAGTTGTTCTCACGTGGATATCGAAAATCGAGTTTGATGTCAACGTTCCACAGATTTTACGGTCGGTATAATGGTCTTGTTTCCAATTACTCTGTTTCACTTGTTGAAATGTTGAGTTACCTGTTTAAAAGCGGCTGTTGAGTCGTCTGTACCAATTGTGACGGGGACTTGTTCCTCAATAATCTTATTTGAATTTGACTGTGGGCTTGCGGCGGATGTGACTGGACATTAGGGGAAGCTAAGTCCTCCATGGCACTTGATCCCACCTCTGTATTTCCAGAGGTACCAATATTCACCATATTTGTATATGTATCCTTGACATCCTATAGTTTTATACTTTCGTACCTGAGATTTTTATAAAGGAACGAAAAAATAAATTCTATTGACATTTAAGTTTTTGTAAAGAACTGTTATGTTATCGTGCGAGTGGAATCTAATGAGTAATGCACTGACCCAGATTCTAATGAGGCTTCCGATTTGCTAAAGACCGAAAGTTATTTTAGACAATGACCTAGAATCGTATCATGTGTGCAGATGTACGTATGAACTGTGTGAACACACATACACACACACACACACACACACACACACACACACACACACACACACACACACACACACACGTGAACAGCTCTAACATGTGAAATCTTATTTCACATGTTAGAGCTCGAAATACAGAGGAATATTGATATTTATCAAATAATGTCTGAAAGATTGTTATTAATATCCTTAGTTTCCGACTTTACTGCATTTAGAATCAAACCAAACGGATAGACCTATGTGGAAAGTTCTTTGCAGAATGAGATACATGTTTTTTTTAATATATGATTTGAATAAGATCTTTCGTTCAATGGTTTTATTATGTTTTTAATTCCTTACAGTCAACTGTGAAATCAAGGATCACACATACTGTCAAAAGTTTGATGATGACGACTGTCGTAATGGAGTCAACATAGGATCTCTTTGTCCGCATCAGTGTGGCAAATGTTAATGTTCGAGGGAACACAACCATGATATGTCATATTTTAATAAATGTTACAAGAGCTATATTTACAGTTAATTATTCTTATTTACCAATGCAATATCGTATTTCAGAACAATGAAATTTTTTGACTTCTTATTATTCGAGACCAATTCAAAATTATTTAGCTCAAAGTCAAAGGTTACTGTTATATAACTGCAATGTTTAGGTATAATTTGGACCTATACCTATGCAATGGGTATTTTTCAATATAGACATGGTTTATTATACATACATCAAACTTCTATTTTGAATATGTTCACTGCCACACTCAACAATGTTCGGTAGCCCCTTTTCACAAAATATCTTGCTATAAATAATTATCGTAAGAGAATCTTACGATTTTTATGCTTTTCATAAAAAAATAAAAATCTTACGAGAAATTTACGATAGATTTTAATCATAAGTCTACGAGTGCCTCCAGCTACCCTTAAGAGCGAAATTAGTCGTAAATGTAAAATAAATCAATAGTACAATTAAAAAAATATAACAAGTATTTGCCATACTTTAACTCATCAACCCCTGTAAAACAATTGACTCTTCTGTAAATGACTTGGACCAATTCAATTGTGTCTCTAGATGTGAATGAGTTAAAATGGCGGGTTTTTATGTCCTGAGAGCAAGGCGAGATAAAATACAAATTAGGCAGGGTCTTCCGAAGCCTAGATGGTCGACATTAATTTATGGTCGACATTATTTTCTGAAAAAGAAACTTTTGCTTGTCATGATTTCAAACTTTGATTGATAGTAAAATGACGTCAAACTTTAGCATGTTTTACACCTGTCTTGAACACTGGGCGCATTTCTCTTTGCCTCCTCTTATAGTTGGCAATCCAACTCTTAAAATATTTTTACTGAGAATATTTTGTACTAGTGTAGATCTAGCAATTACTTTTACCGCTGGCCGTATAATTCATATTTCGATATTACAACCACTGTTTAAATATTTTGTACGGATGGTAGAAATAATACATTGGCCGTTGTTACTCAGAATTAGATATTTTTACTGCGGTTAAAATCAACCAATCTCGGACTGTGTTAGAAAAAAAGCGAATTATATACGTAACAGATAGTGAGACTAACTATGGTATGTACATGCGATATATTTTAATTCTCACACAGATTTATTTTTTAACTATAAAAAATCTCAGATACCAAAGTATAAATAAATAGAATGTCTAGGACATCGATACAAATCCGGGAAAAATGGACAAACACGGACCTCTGGAAACCAAGAGGTGGAATCAGGTGCTTTGGAGGAGTAAGCATCCCCTGTCGAACGGTCACTGAGACCACAGTTAAGTCCAATGAAATACGTGAGGAGTGTATCCTCGTGGCAATTGGTACAGACGTCTCAACAACCGCCAACGAAAAGGCAACTCAACATTTCACTTAGTGAAACAGAGTAGTCGCAAACAAAACTATTATACCGACCGTAAAATTTGCGGAACGTTGACATTAAACGCGGTTTTCGATACCCTGTGTCAATAATTTGTCAGTGAGTAGTTTACCTCTGTATATGAAATCTTCATATGTTGTACACGCCCTGGCATATCGGATCATTTGTGAAATATAAACTCCGTATGCGGGTGACTGAGGGATATTACTACTTAAATGTGGAAAATTTACGATTGGAAAGTCGAAATCGTCGCGTTTGTCGTATAGCTTAGTTGTTAATTTCCCGTCTGTGTTTATATTAAGTAAAATGTCTACGTATGACGCGTGTGTGCTTGATTCTGTTGTATCTTTAATTTCTAGTTCGCTGGGATATATCGCATTGACATATGTATAATAATTGTCATTATTAATTGACAAAATGTCGTCGATATATCTAAATGTCAAATTAAAGGACACAGCTAACTTTTTCTTCTTTTGATTCAGCAGTTTCTGAATGAAGTCTGCTTTGTATGAATAAAGGAACAGGTCGGCCAATAAAGGGGCACAATTGGTTCCCATAGGAATGCCGACAGTTTGTTGAAAGACCACGTCTCCGAACATTACAAATATATTGTCTATTAGAAATTCCAGCATGTTTTTTATATCAACTTCTGTGTATTTATATGTAGAATCAGAGTGGTGTTTGACGAAATAAATATCCTGATAGCCAATCACTAGATATTTAAGTTTTAGGGTACCACCTTTAGTGAAAAAACAGTTGTCTATGATGCTAAAAAGTCTTTCTTTTATTTTTTTATGTGGAATAGTTGTGTAAAGAGTAGAGAAGTCATAATTTTTTATACTGTGAATTCGAGAAAAATTGTGTGCCTTCAAATTTCTAAAAGCTGTTTAGATTTTTTAAGTATCCACATCTGATTTACACCGCTTCTGGAATAAGCAACTGTACTGTATTGTTGAAGTTTCTCCTTAACGGCTTTCAATATCTTGGTAAGGAGTAAAGATACAGGTTTAATAGAACATTTGCTGCTATGTATCTTAGCTTATATGGGGTTTATGAAGTTTAGGTATCCAATATAAATGTGGTAGCTCGAAATTGGTATCCGTGGAACTGATTTACTGATGCGGTTAAAATTAAACGGGCAGCGATTTAAATTGTAATATGAAAATATGAGTAGCAATTGCCAGTGTATTATTTCTACCGCGGTAGGTAAAATGTCTTCACCGAGCAAAGCGTGAAATTGTTGGTAACTTGTTATTACTTTTTCTGTTTTTATAGAAAAATGAAAGAGTTTACACATTTTTTTCCAACTATAGAGGATGTGTTGCAGCATATATTGTAGCCGATGACAATATGTGTAATTTCACATTACAGTTTTGTCACCGGTTTTACACATTTTTTATAAAATATTTGAAATTTGAAAGCCCGAAGACACATTTTTCCTTTGTTCAGACATAAAAGTGTGCCTGTTTATATGCTAATACTTATTGATTATCCATCACGAAACATATAAGAGATTTTAATGTTAGGGGGTCCGGGTTTTACTTCCCGTAATTTTAAAAATTCTACAAGAACTTGATTAGCATCTTCCATATTTTAAAATATTTCCTATTGACTCTAAATCTGAAAACAAAAGAAAATTCAATGGAATGTTAGAGATTCGGATGTGTGCTTCCACGGTACATTTTTGAATTTTGCAAAAGAAAATCTTTATGTTAGGGGTCCGAGGTATGCTCTCTGGATTTTTTTCTTTTTTTAATTTTACATAAGAGCCCCCCCCCCACCCCAACACTAGGATGAATATCCTTTCAATTGTATATAATTGGTAGATTGATTAGATCTCCAAAATGTAGTTGAAATCAGCGATGACTAGGGGTTTGGGAATATATCTCGAGATACAAAATCACGATTTTGACGTGGTGGAGAAAATTCTTTGAAGGAATTTTCAATTTTTAGTTTTAGAATTATCAAATTGTGACTCTTGTATTCCAAATGCTTTTTTTAATTGACAAAATAATATTTACACATGGACTGTTTCAGCAAAGAGCTAGAACTTGTTCAAGAGCAATCTATGAGGTTGTGATTACATTTTCCAATTTCTTTAATCTGGCGTCCAGACACTATGACCTTATTCCATAAAGCCCATCACTATTAATTCTATTCTATTTCATGTTTTAAAGAAACCCCAACACTATTTCACATCACATCTTTATTAAAAAACTAAGTCAAAGGGGGTTGCAGATACAAAACGGGGTGCAACCACAGGAAGTCCAGAAGAAATCATAATTGTCATGTCTTTTAAATCAATCTCCGTTGCTAGTAGTTAGTTAATTTAAACATATTTTATTTCCAAAATATTGCATGAATACTAAAATAAGGTATACAATAGTACAATATAATTTGGAGAGGATTGAAAAAACCAAACGCTAATGTAAATTCGTTTCCTTTTCATCCAAAGTACAGGAAAATCCAGTCGCCTCCAACGACGCTCAAACCAGCGACCCTCAGGTTGCGGATCGGAGTCACGACGGCTCTCCCGTTTCTAGTAAACACATGTAAAGTGATTTGTGCTTGATACCAAGGCCTGTCTTGCAGAACAAAACAACAAAGGACATTGTCTACACACTGCTATTGTTGTTAGACTACTTGTTATTTATTATAAATGCGGAAAACATTATGGCGAAAACGAATTAAGTAAGAAAATCGAAACACAAGTCCTTTTAGCAGTATACAACACGGTGTAAGTATTCATAGTTCATATCACATCTTAACAAAAGGTAGTGATTATAAATCCACGTGTTATCCTTAAACAGATTCAAAAATGCAATAAATATATGACATTTGAACACAGAGTTTTAAAAAAAATGATTTAATATACCAAAATCTCATAAAAGTAAAAGAACGGTTATTCATGGTTTTAAATTTATTTAAATTTGATACTTCACTCAAATTTGTGAACATTACATTACGGTCTGAGTCGACATTTGCAAGTGAATTTGTAAAAACATGAATATGCTATTGTTACAAATAACGCCCTGGTTATTGCACTCTCCCAGGAATATCAGTATAGCTTCGCGTATAACGTATATCACAAATAACACACACACACACACACACACACACACACACACACACACACACACACACACACACACACACACACACACACACACACACACACACACACACTTCTCATTAGTTTTCTGTTATCTTATGAAACATGAGACAAATCTTATGAAACATAGTCCGAGTGTTTCTTTTTTTTCCTTAGAATCCCATACACTTCAAATTATTGTCTTTTCCACCCCTCAATTCCGTGATTGCAAATTTACATTATTTCTATATGACTTCCCACAAGTTAAACATTGAAATACACTATGCATCAGTGGATGCTTTGATACGTCAGGCAATGCAGAAATTGATACATTTTGTATTATGAAATTGATACATGCATAAGTAGCATTTTACAGTTTTGTTACCGATGAGGCACAAAATAAGTCACATATCTGATGAATTACGGAAATGTTTGTATCGAGGTTATTCATTTGTTTGTTTACGTAACTACCATTCATAACAGTGTTTTTAAGTCATAAGGTGTTTGAGGTAGCCATTGTATAAAAGGTCAAATATGATATCTGATAAGGTACTATAATGACAATCTTTTATGATAGATAGGTATGTCCATGTACATATATAAGGTTTGTAGAAATCAAATATAAATGAAGTGTATGACACCTGATCCCACGTTTGGATTTATCAGAGGTCTGAGTTTGTGCATTGTTCACCAAATGTGTATACTGCCTTTGAATCTTCTGACGGTTAATAATTTGATATCTGTGATTTTAAAGGGAAGAAGGGTACCCTGGGGTATACAAATGACCTATCATCAATTTATTTTTTAATTTTTGCATACTTATTCATTATAAATGTATTAATTGATAGAATGAATAATCTGGATCATTTGTGGGTATATAAGGGATATTTACATATGCAAGATTTATGCCTCTTTCCCGATTTTTTATTTTTTTTCATCAACTGCCCTATGAACTATTAAAAATAGTCATTTATTTACAAAATACATATTTTCTATATAACATGGTAAAATTTTATCTAAAGCCATGATATCAGTGTGTTTTTATGCTTTTATTAGAGTTTGTGGGTAAAGAGGATGATTGATTGAAAGCTGTGACCCTTCAAAATACCAAATTTTTATCATAGTTAAATCTTAAATTCGGATACTGTAAAAAATGAGTCATCATTTTTTTTCTGTAAATGATCAATTTAGAAAGATTTACAATTATTTTGATTCAATAAAACAAGTTGTGGGTATATAGCGAAGAAATAACACCTTGAAGTGTGCCCAAATTGAATATTTTTAACAAAAAATCCTGTAAGTTTAACAATAAGAACGTAATAATAATTCATGTCAAAATGTGACTGAACCAGAGAAACAGATAGACGGACAAAAGATGCCAGACAATGTGAAGCCGTGTTTCATAGTTGACACAGAAACATGACTGTTAATTTTTTTTACAAAGAACAACTTAATGTACTTCTTGATATGAATTTACACTACAATTTATGTCTTATGTGGACAAATCTGCCTCGACTGTCATCTTTATTTACATTGCCAACATCAGTTCCAGTTTAAATAACTGTATTGACATTCTGGTCACGTGACCATGTGTCCTTCTTCCCGTTCAAATGAACAAAAATCTTATTAAATTGAAAGTTGGAACGTTTTAACTATATCCGTCACAAATGTAACGTGCCCATCGCATCAGATGAGATTGTCATCTATCCAGATGCTGTCCGCGCTCGCCGTTGCTTAACTTCAGTACATAGATATAAGCGCTAATCGTCCAGCCACAAAAGCTAGCCGGTGGACTAGACAGTAAGTCTGCCTATATCCGTGACTGTTACACTACCACTCCACCGACAAGCTTCGTTCCAGAGCTTCGTGGGTTCAACCTGAAACCCACAGCTTACACTATGCCTTTCAGCTGTATCTCTTAGATTCCAGGCTCTCTCGCTGCCACCAAATAAGACCAACCATTTTCCACCACCTACCGACTCAAGAAAGAGCTTTCAATCTATCAATACTAACTGAATCGGTAGTAGCGACGTGCGGTGTGTACATAGGGCGCTTACTGGGAATTCTTCGTTCATTGGGAATAATTACAAGTCCCTAGCACGACAAAAGCTTTTGTCTTGACGGTTAGCGTTTTTATCCACGTACTTAAGCTAAGCAATGGCGAGTGCCGTCAGCATCTGGATGGGTCACATCTGATGTGATGCGCTCGGCCCGCTACACTTTATTCTTTGTACTGGTTTTTGCAAACTAACCCGACATGTGATCAGTCAAATCCAAATATAGGCAAATTTTGAACAAATGCATGACCTTAGTTTGTAAGGCGACTATCTGTTGAATAGTAATAGCAAAAAAGTATTTATATCGCCAGAAACATCTGCAAAATGCTGTTCTGAATTGTGTATCTCAAACCCGTGTGTCAGCAATAAATCACCAAGAAGTTACCACTGCACATTATCGTACATCAAACAAGCTGCACATCAGGTCATCGGGGACTTATAAATATCATTTACAGGTGACATCTCCATACAAACTGTTAAAAGCCAATAACAGGAGTGCGAAACAGCAACGTTTGTCGTATGGTTTATTGTATGTTTGTGCGAACAGTATGTAAAGCGCGATATTCTAACCACTCGGTATAGTAAAAGCGCAATACCAGAACAAGTTTTGTTGCGTTTAAGAGATGAGGTCAGGCGTCTTTGAGAAGTAAGCATTCATTAAGACCGTTTACACCAGCAGTATGTCGCATGTCGGCGTTCAGAAGAACACTCAAGCAGTTGATATACCAGTATACCGAGTAAACATAACTTGCGTGCACGTAATTCAATTTTTAGGTAGCTAACCATAGTTACAGCGAACTGTCATGATATCAATTATAGAACGTGCGAGATTCTTCAAGCTTACCATTATGCATTTTATAGATAATATAAATCAATTCTATCTCCATTTGTTGCATTATTTTAAAATGTGCATACCAAATTGATACAAATTGAATATAAAAATCTCAGAAAACAAAAGTAAAAATCTTCAGGGTGTCCAGGACACATTTGCAAATTTGGTGAGTACTGGACACATACAAGAAATCCAGAAATGGTATCAGGTGCAATAGAGGAGTAATTATACGCTGTTGACCGGTTACAATAGCCGTGAGTCCCCAATCAATTCATATATATATGATATATGACAAATTTACTAATTACATAAATATCCAATATAAGACTCCATAAACGAAAACGTTTTTAGAAAGTTTCCAAAACACGATACATTTTGCTCGTGTAGTTACCCATTTACTCTAAGACATTAGCGCTGTTTAGTTTAATGGTGTGTCGTGTCAAATATCGCACTATTTGTCGATACACTAATTAATTTGCCATTTGTCTAACAACATTAATTACGGATGATTCAAATGTGATTCTCGTTTGATACTTGTCCTATAATTCTACGGGGAAGTCGTTGATCGATATATATAGCGTTGTCTACAGATTTGTTGTCAAGCACTTACTCCGTCTGTTGTAACGTATGGGTATAACTATTGGATCTGGTACGCATGATATTGCAAAGGAAGTGGTAATTTTGACAAACCAATTTTGCCATATATCTAGTGTATTTTCTTTTAAAGGATTTCTTTCAGAAAAAATTCTTTAAATTATTTTTATTAACGTGTTTCTTATTGACTAATGTAAAATGAAGAAGTACCAATATTGGATTTGATTTGATTTGACGCTATACTCAACAATCTTTCAGTCATATGATGGCGTACAGTTTTTATTGGTGGAGGAGAAACCCCGGTTACCCGGGTAAAGACCACCGACCTTCCGCAAGAAATCTGGCAAACTCTCCCACTTATTTCGAAATGACCCTAGCGGGATTCGAACCAGAGGTGAGAGGCCTTGTGATTTAAAGCGCAATGCTCTAACCACTCGGACTCGGCCACGGAGGCCCCCAATGAATATTGGAAAGCCCAAGTCCATTAGAGTACGACAAATTAGATATAAGAACGGTACCACCAGGAACAACAACTGCGAATCCTAAACGTGATGAGACCAGTTCGATATTTGTATTTCATAATTCCATTTTACTGTCGTTGATGTGCCATTTAAATGATTTATTGTGATACAAATTTCTCCTGCGGGTGCCAAGTAATTTGATACAGAAAATGATAAAATTTTCCTAATGCAATATATTTACGAGCATCTCACCTTTGCAAAAATAAATATCTGTAAAAACGGCTTTACACCTCATAAATATTGATGAGTTGAGTATTCAATGTCGTAAATCTATTATTTTAGTTGAGCATAACTTTCGTTTAATTAAATGCTGTGCAGCATTTAAAAGTTGTAAGTTTATAAGAAGTTATATATCACTTTACTGGAAAAAGTTGATATAGAGGAAACGGAATAAATAGACCTATGCTTTAGACAATTGCAAATGAAGAACAAACGAAAAAGGACCGATGGATAATCGAAACTTCAAGTCCATTAGAATACGACAGATTAGATATACAAATGTTCTTAACATGGAGAAGAATTGCGAATCCCAAACGGGATGGGACCAGGTGTCCGGAAGGAGTCAGCGTCCCCTGCGACTATTTGAATTTTTTAAACGGAATATATAGATAAGCTTCTGTATTCTCATTGTAAAGAGGCTAAAGGAAAGCGCACTGTCAAGTTGATCAGTTCTTATAGTGTAACATAATAACGATCACTAAACGCCTAGATCCGGTAGGCCTAACATAAACACTATAACAAATTACAGTACAGACATTGGTACTATTTGACGGATTTGTTTGTACGTTTAGATTTATTATTTTACCTTGTATGATACCACTTTCTCTTTAGAATATATTATATATATATATGTATATATATATATATATATATATATATATATATATATATATATATATATATATATATATATATATATATATATATATATATATATATGGCTTACAACACTGCCTGTAGGCATTCAGTTAGCCTTGTGACTTACAACACTGAGTGTTGGCGTTCCATTGAACTCTGTAAGGTAATTTAGAAGTCAGTTATCCCTATGACTTACAACACTGCATGTTGGCGTTCCGTTGAACTCTGTAAGGTAATTTAGAAGTCAGTTATCCCTATGACTTACAACACTGCATGTTGGCGTTCCGTTGCACTCTGTAAGGTAATTTAGAAGTCAGTTATCCCTATGACTTACAACACTGCATGTTGGCGTTCCGTTGCACTCTGTAAGGTAATTTAGAAGTCAGTTATCCCTATGACTTACAACACTGCATGTTGGCGTTCCGTTGCACTCTTTAAGGTAATTTAGAAGTCAGTTATCCCTATGACTTACAACACTGAATGTTGGCGTTCCGTTGCACTCTGTAAGGTAATTCAGAAGTCAGTTATCCCTATGACTTACAACACTGCATGTTTGCGTTCCGTTGCACTCTGTAAGGTAATTCAGAAGTCAGTTATCCCTATGACTTACAACATTGCATATTGGCGTTCCGTTGCACTCTATAAGGTAATTTAGAAGTCAGTTATCCCTATGACTTACAACATTGCATGTTGGCGTTCGCTACAGGCAATATTAAAGTCAATTTTAAAGATAGCTGTTGATACTCAGTCATTTAATACCTTGCATTTTTATTTCTTTTTGCCATACTTACTTGAGAACAACACCTACACATTAAATTATATCGAGAACGAGGATTTCTTGGGGTAATTGTAAGAAAACATCAATATACATATGGTTTAATACTTATATTTGATTTGATTTTTTGTTTTACGCCATACTCAACAATTTTTCGGTCATATGATGGCGTCCAGTTTTTATTGGTGGAGGAGAAACCCCGGTTACCCGGGTAAAGACCACCGACCTTCCGCAAGAAAACTGGCAAACTTTCCCACTTAATTCGAAATGACCCTAGCGGGATTCGAACCAGAGGTGAGAGGCCGTGTGATTTAAAGCGTAATGCTCTAACCACTCCGCCACGGAGGCCCCCTTTTAATACTTATAAGTGATCTTCGTACTTATAGCTGATGAATGCAATATTATATGAACTGTATTCGGTTGTAGTATGCAAAGGAATGTGCATGACCCTCCTACAAATATACAATCGTCAACATTTTACAGTCTAGCAGTCCCCTGTACACGTATTGATAATTCTTTAATATATATATATATATATATATATATATATATGTGTGTGTGTGTGTGTGTGTGTGTGTGTGTGTGTGTGTGTGTGTGTGTGTGTGTGTGTGTGTGTGTGTGTGTGTGTGTGTGCCTTTTTATATTGACGACAACGGAACAGAAAATCCCTTTTAAAATCTAACTATTTCATGACAAAAATTTATAAAAAAATTTAAATGAATTCGTGTACCACTACATGTTTTCAATTTCAAACTTTAATAATTGAAAACCTTAGATTTTAATGAATTCTGGAAATACAATCTATATTGATCTATATCTAAATAATGGACTTCATTCCCTTCGGTGATTACTTTTATGGTGAAGTTAACTTAACCTGCCATCCATACAAAATGGAGTTTGGAAGTAAAATACAAATCAATTGTAAAGTGTTGATAATAAATGAATAATGAATTAACTAACAGCTGATGTGAAAAATAGACTTAGGAATCCGTTGTGGTAAAGTTTAAAATAAAAAGTTATCAAAACATCGCTCACATATCAAATTCTAATTTGAACATAAATTAAACATACATACATACATACATACATACATACATACATACATACATACATACATACATACATACATACATACATACATACATACATACTATTAAATACTTTCTAACAATAGTATATACAATGAATAAAATTTAACGCTCTCTCAATAATAATAATAATAACAATAATAAACATTCTTCAGCGACCACCTGAGAATAATGACCACCTTTTCATAAAGACCGTTTCATTGCCCCCCAGTACCATTTGTTTACATATCAACCTCTATATAAAGACCCCCACCCCAATAGGACGGGTATTCCTGTGTCCCTAACGGGGGCGTTAAATACAAGATTTATCATATATATAATCATACTTCAAGAAAGTACAAACTATAGACAAACAATGTCACATGGCTATCAGAAATCACATTTAATGTCAACATTTCTTAATTTTTAAGGTTAGTGTATAGACAATGTTTGCAATAGCATCATTTAATCTCTCACTTATTTCTTTTGTACTTAACTGTTGACTCGCGGCGGGTGTAAGCAGTCAACTAGGAAGTCCTCCTACCCCAATGTCATTTGAGCATCACCTGTTGACCGGTTATACCCGTCAATAATCGACAGTTAAAGCCAAATAATTAACTGAGGAAGAAATCCTCGTCACATTTAGTACAGACGAATCAACAACCGCTGTCTAACAGGTAACTTATCATTTCATTTAGTGAAACAGAGTAATTGCAAACAAGACTACTATACCGACTGTAAAATTTGCGGATGTTTGACATCACATGGATATCCATGTGTTAATAACTTGTGGATAAGAAGTTCACCTCTATACATGAAAGCATCACACTTTCTTCGCCATTTGTTAGATATAAATCCATATGCGATATAAAAAAAAACATAGTCGGAGATGTATTATTTAATGACATAACGTGAAAGACAGACATGTTTTTTTAAGGAAATTGTGGTAAAAACAACAATTTGATACAAATACAATGAAGTATATCGCATGAAGTCTTTCGCATTGAAACCGGGATTTTCTTCATTTATTGCGAGTTTCGCTAATTAATGTGATGATTTTTAACCGCAGACAAACTAGGTTTAGCTGTACAAAAACCACAGAAATACTTATCATTGTTTATGAATATGCCACAGCTTATGTTGCTGTCAAGAGGACAATGCAAAGCCTTTCAAACCAGTGACCTAGACATTGATAGTGTTCTTAAGCGAGATTCCATAAACTGTGGTTAGATTGCCATGCTTCAAAGCAGAAATATAAACGTTTTAACAGATTATAAATATGTCCTACTTCAAAGCAGAAACAGCAACGTTTGAGTAACCAATACGTAGGACCTTGAAGTCATATACAAATATACTTCAAAGCACAATCACCAATGTAAACTCATGGTTGGGAAGCCTATAATGTCAGACACAGCGTAAGGAAGTCCAAAATGATTTTCGGAACCAGTTGATCATCTTATACTAAAGTAATATTTCGCTCTGATAGCTTCATTTAAAATTCTAAATTCCTCTCAGCTAAGATCTTTTTACAGTGGTTACTCTTAGACGGATTGGGCTATACGTTGAGAAATATAATTGGGCATTGTTTGAAACCACTTTCCATGTAGAAAATCTTTTAAAATTGTAGCTCAACCAGTGAAGTCTAATTGACAGAAACTATCAACTGAGTACCAATTTTAAATAGATTTTCTAAAGAAAAAGAGGTATAATACAAGGCCAAATAATAAATCGAAACGCATCGCCAAAATCCGTCTAACAGTAAACTGGAAATTTGTTTGTTTGTTTGTTTATTGTTGTTTAACCTCCTACTTAAAAATATTTCACTTATATGAAGACGACAACAAATCCCGGATAAGGGCTTCAAATGACTATATAACTGGAAAAAATATTTTTTTGTTTTTTGTTTATTGTTGTTTAACGTTATCCGGCATTTGGTGTCATCTCCATATAAGTGAACGATTCTCGAGTTGGACGTTAAACAACAATAAACACACAAAAACAAACAAAAGCATCGTTAGATCATACGGAATGTTATGCATGCCCAACAGCCACCGTACGTGCTTACGGGTGGCATAATGTCTCAATAGATATTACGGAGTCCTTGCGTACCACACACGATTTCCAACATATAAACCCGCAGACCACCATTAGAAGCAAGCACAGTCTATTGTGACCGAAGTTTTACTATAGTACTATAGTTTATCGTACAACAAATCATGTGACATGAGACGTTACCTTTCAAAAGAAATGTGCTTCTTCATTTGACAGTTAAAATAATAACACTCATTTTAATTAATGCAATTATCGAATTTCGAATGATTTAAGTTTATGCAATTTTGTAATATATAGTAATGTGAATGTTTTATTGGAAATTTGGGTCTTGCTAAACGACAGATGCTATTAATGAAAAATAATAAAAACAACACCACCAATGACATTGACAACATAAAACACACATAAAATGAAAAATCTCTAGTTAAGTGTAAAGTTTAAATGTTAGTATTAATTGCAATTTACATTTTTTCTAACAATTTTCAATATTTTATTTCTCATCTTTAGTATTCCCTTTACTCAACAAGAACTCAATTTCCAACAGCTGAATTTGAGATTTAAGTATAAGCCGGCCACAGTTGTAATAGTTATGTTTAACCAGGAACATACATATAAATCTATGGTTTGTGAAGTTAACGACTGTGAACAAGCTACAAATTACCCTGGTAACATAAAGTAATTGATTCATTTTCACCACAAATGACTGTAACTAAAAACTGCCTTATACATCCCTGTTTGCCAGATTGCTATCAGTATGGTTCGCATCTGAAATGAGAAAACTCGTATGAGTGAACTAATGTGATGCATGGCTGCAAAATTTGCAAGAATGACGATGATTGGTTGATACCAGTTTCGATGTCTTCCGTGTTGCTAACTAAAACGCATCTTTTTATACATATTAATACATTTATCACACATTTACTTCATTTGTGTGTGTGTGTGATACTTGATTTACAAATATACTTCCAGTCCCTACAATGCATACAGTGTATCGTTATTAAATGCATGTTTAACCCTGTGCTTTAATTCTTTCATACATTTGTGTTGCGACGTTACATCATTTGCATGGTCTGGTGCGATCATTTTGTTTACAAGCTGTTACCTACAGCAACGATTTGTGCATCTTGGGATTGGGGTAGATGTCACCAGAGTAACCATACTGCTGTTCCTGCCTAGTATAACTTATACAACAGGTTTTAATTACTAAACAGTGTCTGTACAGAAATCAAATCAACAGGTAAGTAATTTTTCTCTTCATATTTTGTCACTTTTTCGATATGAAGGATATTTTAATAATAATATGGTTTCAGTAGATACAATGATAAATCAAATTTAGTCTAGAAATTTTAGAATCGTAGCCAGTTCTTTATAATACTTTATGTCGTCAAGAGCTGCATGATGATATCATTTCTATGAATTTAATTAATTAGAAAATATTAGTTAAAACAGAAAAATGAGTATATTTGGCGGTAAAAATGGAGAATTGGTCAATATTTTGTTTAATCCTTAAATTTTGAAGCCGGATGATATCACGATTGGATTAGTCATTTTATGTGCTCACTAAATCATATACGTCTTGTTAATAGGAACAGTAAGGGTATACCTTAGAGCATAACTTTGTAATAGAATGAAGTTATCTGTTTATAGAAAAATATTATAATTATGCCTTGTTCTTGTTTTTATTATCATTATGCTGTTTATATTAATATTATTAGTATTATTATAAACGAAAATCTCTAAAACCATGGCATTGTCGAAAGCAGAACATCTTTTATAAAAATCAATATCGTTGTCTAGAATGGAATAGTCTTCTGCACAAGTCTGCAGTAAAGCATTTAAGGAATCTACGCACAGATTGCAGGAGACATGTTTTCAATGAACATTATGCTATCTACGATTCACATGCAGCCTTGTTCTCTCTCTCTCTCTCTCTCTCTCTCTCTCTCTCTCTCTCTCTCTCTCTCTCTCTCTCTCTCTCTCTCTGATATTTAAAAATCAACTATTTAATATGTATATTGCTTTATCTGAAACATAACATTATTGCTCTGTGTATTAAAATAGGACCTCAGTAGCACCTGTTGTTGAGGCATTGTGAATTAGAACGCAACGCTTCTAACCTGTGGTCTATGCGAATGCGAACCTCTGTGGATATAGATGTATTTGATGATTAAAATGTCTGTCGATTACCGGCGGAAAACCGCTGGAATTATCTTTTCTTGGAGACGTTAAAGAATATATCTTCTATCATAAGAAAGAGTTCGCTACTAATTTACTAGATTTGCAATTTATATAAATGTTTACGAAATGCTGACGGCGGTTATGTATACGTACTGATGGCAACAGTTATACCAGACGTGCAGGGACTTTTATCACTGGTTTTAAATCTAAGCTCGGAATCAGATGATTGAGTGTTTAGACCAACATATTTAACCAGTGTGGTATTTCATCTTTAACCAGTTATAGTTTTTAACGAGAATAAATGCCGATTCTGGAGGGGTACTGCTGTTATGTTTTGTTTGTTTTCTGTTTTTGTCTTTATATGTGTATTGCTTTGCGTCTTTGTCCAATATTGAATAATGGTGAATTTGTTCGTGTATCATTAACATCAGCATAACAAACACGTGATACACATGGGTTTTAGAACAAATCATATATAATGTTGTGATCACAAACGCTTTGGTATTTATCAGATAAACAGAGAACACTCTCATCAAAAGAAATCACAACCCATGTCAAGCACGCGATAATATGCATTCATATTATATCTAACACACAAGGAAGTTTGACCGATTTTTTTTTATGTTTTTTATAACAATTTATTTTGTTACCTGACGACCAGGATATTTATTTAAAATCGCTGAAAGGAATAGGGGACACACAGGTTCATGTGAATGAAAGGATGAACTTGAAAAGAAATTTAAAATTATTCAATGTAAACAAAGTCACACTATCATTTGGCTTGCCTTCCAAACAGAACCAAATTTTGCCTTTCTGCATAAAACCAAGACATTGTTTTTCATAATCGATTATAGTAATACATGTACTGTCAAAAATTTAGACTTATACAGTTTCCATGAAGAACATTAGAAGCTGAAGATTGACATTTGGATATGAAAAATCAATCGATCAATCTGAATTGTTGCTTACCCTAAGTCGCTAATTTCTGTATGACTTGTCGATTAAACTGTAAGGAAATTACCTGATATCAGGGTTCATAGATTCAATTATGTAATATCTGAATGCGTAAATGTCTTACCGTGGCGACATTTACAAAGAGATCTGTAATGTCTGTTCACTTCATCTATATATATATATATATATATATATATATATATATATATATATATATATATATATATATATATAAAGAGGGATTTTGGGTATATGCCGTTGATAAGTCAGTGAACCGATGATTTTCCTAAACGTTAAATTAAGTGAAGATGCAGAAATCTATGTGAGTGCAGTATAGACATATGTAAAGGAAAATGGAACTTATCAAATGATCTTTGAAATTAAATCCAGGCATTCATATTATGTCAGAGTAAACTCGTTTACAATAACAATTTATTAATGTAAACTTTAATATAAAAATACAACATCTTGACATATCCTTGAACTACGGAAAAAGGAAATGTTACACAATGACACAGAAATAGATGTAGTATATTATTCAATTCTCTAGCGTATTTTTTCTTTTTATCTAAAAACATATAAAATTTGAATTTATTTCCGTACATTGTGTAGATTGCACAATGATGTATTTAAAAATATTGAAGTTTGTAGTTCATTATATTCATCTTAAAAATATCTAAAAGCAATTTATAATGCAATTTCTCATCAGGTATCGATTTTCGTCGTACGTTTGCAGCAGTATCTGATACTATTGGTTTAATCGTAATATGTCATAGCGAACTGGATTTGATATTTTTATTGGAGACTTTATGATCTGTCCTAAAACCGCTTTTACTAGAGGTGACATCTCAGTATAGTGACTCACAAAAGATTATGTTCAGTGACAAGCGCTCAACTGACTAAATTTTATCGGTGAATAATTTAAACAGAAAATATCAGAACAAGTAAATATAAATGAAAGAGATCAATTTATGTGAAATATAAAACGAACATGGATTTGTATGGCATTTACAATCTTTTATAAACGACCATAAAAATGTACGTGCTTGAAATTAAGAACTCGAGGAATAAGCAGGTGTTACCTGTTTAATTAGTCGATAAACAGTATGAATTGATTTGAATTTTACATTGGTCCGTTATAACAGTCGTAATTCTAGGATCAAGGAACGTGCAGTCCAAGACTTTTACTTAAAAATAAAATTGTATTGATGATATGATATTTTGGTCAATTGCATTTATATAACTTATCCATCATGAAACTTACCGTTACCAAGTAAAATATGAAAAATGAAACTTGACTTCGATACTTTTGATCAAATAAAAGATTTCTTTAGAAGGATTTTTTGTTTGATTATTGTTGTTTAACGTCCCACTCAAGAATATTTCACTCATATGGAGACGTCACCAAATGCCGGTGAAGGGCTTCAAATTTCGGCCAATGCTCGGCACTCACGGCCATTGATCAGTGAGGGTTCTTTATCTACTCCAGGTTTTACTCGAAGGCTCGACCTATATATATATATATATCTGTGTGTGTATAACTTGGTATTTCAGCTATGTCAAATTGTTTCATTACCGCCCTAAGCCAGCAACGAATTTGAAACCATTGTTATTTGTGAAACTGCGTAATAAATATTTGATACAATCACCAGTTTATCCCAAAACATAATGAACTATGCATGTAAAGCATGCTTTGTCCTGAAATCAATATATGTAAAAACATTACTTTCGCTGAATTTCTTTCGTTTTATTTCCTTTTTACCTGAAATTGGTTTGTTTCGTGTCTTGTTTTGTTGTTAAGCACTACTGATTACCTTTGTACATATAAACAATGATACTCTTATTTCCCAGGAGATAATTATCGACGTTTGAACCATACCTGCTCGGTTTTATTACTAACATACACGCATAACCATACGCCTGTTATAAATATTTCTACAAAATTATATTTTTCTTGCTGACATTTTGCTATTGAATATAAATTTTAGATACAATAGGAACTGTTTTTAACATATCAAGGCTGTAAGACCTAACCATGTACTGAATGTGAACTTGTTTGTTCGCCTTGATGAAACATATACATACTTACACGTACATACACACAATCGCATTCTTATGTATATTATCATATTTATGTTAATTATTAATTATATATGTGTTATATATATATATATATATATATATATATATATATATATATATATATATATATATATATATATATATATATATATATATATACATATATATATATATATTCATTTATGCATAAGTCGCCTTTCCAAGATAGATAACTATCAAACAATGGTCTTATGATTATTTGAGTATTGACACTTTTGATTAATATAACAGCAATGTCGCAAGCATGATATAACTGGTTTGAATACATGTTAAGTTGGGATTGTTTTGAAAGGGGAATTAGCTGGGGGGTAAAAAAGAAGTCTTCCTTTTTTACTTTTTAGATATACATACAATAATAATAATAATAAATACACATGCATAAAAATTCCTAAATATTTCTAGGACTTGTTTGATAAAACTATTTTGGCATATGTTCAATTACATTCGATTAAAATGTCGAAATATGTTTTTAGTAATATCATCTTAATGCCAATTTAATGCACTCTCAATTACGCTGTTTATCGTTACAGAGATTTTTAAACTGTCTTCTGTGGACTGTGATCTAGTATGGTCATCTCGAATATTCGAATAATGAAGGTATTCAAAGTAATTTGAATTGATGGTGTTACAGCTTTAAAAACTTTTTGTCATCATTAACATGATTACAACATGGTGCTGCCGTGAAATGAACAATTTAATACGCGGGTCGGCATAATGATTAATAATTGTATCGATGGGGATATAAATAATATAGTATATAATGACGGTTAGGAAATTATTACCATAATGTTGAGTTAGTTGATTTATATGCACTTTGTGTAAAATGAAATACTTTATAAATGGTTTTGTATCTATGGGCATGGTGTAAAAATATTTTTAATCGCTAAAGCGATTAAAGAGATTTTTCTATATAAGGCATTTTCTGACAGTCGTCAATGAGTAGGACAACATACATATTGTAAATATGTAAATAAAAATTCAGTACACTTTTCTTGTGTTCAAAAGTATGTTGAAAATTTCCTTTTGGGGACAAAACTTCAGTTTTAACCTTATATATAGTTCTGTTTCCATCCACTTTCAGCTATACAATGTGACACACTTCCAGATAAACTTATCCTGTTGACACACTTATAGATAAAAAACCTTTCATGTTAACACACTTGTAAATAAAAACCTATCATGTTGACACACTTGTAAATAAAAACCTATCGTGTTGACACACTTATTGCTGAAAATTTTTCATGGTGACACACTTATACTTAAAATTCTGTTACGTTGACACATTTATAGATAAAAAAACTTTCATGTTGACACACTGATAGATAAAAACTTTTTATATTGACACACTTATAGATGGAAACTTATCCTGTTGACACACTTCTAGATAAAAGCCTTTCATGTTGACACACTTGTAAATAAAAACCTATCATGATGACGTTCTTATAGATAAAAACATAGCCTTTTGACACACTTGTAGATAGAAACCTATCTTGTTGACTCACATATAGATGAAAACCTGTCATGTTGACACACTTGTAGATAAAAACCCTGTCATGTTGATCTACATAATTACCGAAAGGGGGTAATGCCATATTACGGATGTATGATGAGTTAATCATATCAAAAGATGATGCTTCAATCTATCAAATTAAAATATTTCCATTCTTGATTGAGTGAATCACTGCAAGGTATCTTGAAAGAAAAAGTCTATATTCACTGCGCAATTTTACATGAGGATACATTTACGTCGTGGTGTACCTTAATATAGAAACAGAATTACAACCGACGTCGGAGTGTATCCTAATGTAGAAAGTTGAAAATAACATCATGATTGACATTTAACTACTTATAACTACTTGGTAATTGGTTGACTTTTAATATCGGTTGTCATCATGATCTATTTATCCCATGGAAAGTAATATTCACCTAGCCCGTTGGTCTCGATAAATATTACTCCCTGGGGATAAACTAAGGTGTCGCCTAATATAAAATAAATTCTGTATAGTTGTTTTTATTCACGGGGGATTTATTTTCGTGGTTATAGGAAATTCCGCGGAATTAAATACCCGTGAATATAATACCATTCATTTATGAAGTATCAGCAAGACACTTCATAACCTATCTTGCACGAAATTTAATAGCCGTGAATAAGTTCCTCTCAGAAAAATGCGAAAATCTCTCCTAGTGAAATTTAATAACTACACAGTAATTGAATGATTTCGTAAATATTATAGATAAACAAAGTTGAAGTTTACGATGGTTGTAATACTGTAACGATTTTGGAAACTCCATTAACTAATTTGAATACGCTAGTACGAAAACTCATGCTCGGTTAAGTCAATTATAGTGATTGCCCCATCAACGGGAGATCTTTGGATTCTCGGTGCTAGGTCATACCAAAGACATATTCAAAGAAGGGTTTTGACTATTATGTTGCTACTTGTCCGGCAAGGAAAAAGAAATTCCACGCGTCGATGGGTTGAGACTTTAAATTGGTGCCCTGTCTCGAAGATAAGGATACCTCTGTCACTACTTTGAGTATATAGCACAAGTTAGTTATTTGTGACATTGTAACCATAGTTACGGATACAATATATAAATGTTGCTTATAAAATGGAAAGTATAAGGAAAACTGATATGTATCTTTTTATGTGCCAGAAAAACTATATCGATCAAACATCTGCAATCCAATAATTATTTACCTTGATATGTTTAACAACGCTTTCTTTTATCAGTGATTTTCGCCACTCTTTCATGAATAAATCATTTTACTGTAGAGGCCATTTGGTAATAGTTGGAGGCGGTAGTTACAATAAACGATGGAAATGATCACTGGTCTGTTGAATGTAAAATGGAAATATAACCTACATAATCACCTTATGCTCAAACTGACTGGCTTCAGGTGAGAAACTTTCAGCTTACAGGGATGATTTTCTAACCATCACGAAAGTGTCCTTTACTGCTTTAGGAAAATTGTATTTACAGTAACAATGTTAATGAACATGCAGGAAAATTCATGAATCGATATAAAAGTGTGTGGTAAAATTGATGATATTTAAAATTATAAACCATCAAAAACATTTATTTGTCTTATTCAATAGGAGAAACCTTTATTTCATTATATTGTAATCTTCCAGTAAAACCACTGATTAAAAAGCTGATATATACAAATGTTTATCAAAAAAAAAAAAATATATCGTGATCTTCCTGCCATCGTATGTCAATTGAATTGATAAGTTGATTTGAATAATATAAATATAATACCAAAGCTATAATGCTCAAGACGATATCGTTTCTGTCAATTAGACTTCATCAGTTGAGCTCCAATTTGATGTGTATTTTCCAAAGGGAAAGTGGTATCAAACAAGGCCAAAATATAGATCTCAAAGTACATCCGAAATACGTCGAAGAGTAACCACTGTAAAAGAAACCTGATTATCTTAGCTTTAGAAATTACAAAATTTAGTCGAATAATTTTTGTTTCTTATTCACTTGTTAAAGAAAACATTACATTTGTATCCTTAAAGATCAATCCGAAACGTTGTCATGGTGACGAAGATAGAATTTTTGTGTATATCATGTCATTGGTGTTTCTTCTAAAATTGTTGTTCCCTGATGTTGTGTCATTTATAGTGACATGCAAAGTAACTGTATGACATCTCAGTTGTGTTTTTTTTTATAAAGTTATACCTTTTGCTCGATCAAAATTAATGGGAAACTTAATTTAAACGTCTTTCACTAGCTAAACGAGTGTATGATAAGTTAATTGACATGCAGTTCACGAAATATGTAGTTTACTCCAGTATATTCATTTGAGACACTTATGATTTGTTAATGAGCACTGGTAGTTTCTTTGATATGTAGTGCGGACAATATTTTCTTCTCCCGTCCATATTTGATTAGAATGAAATGTTGTAATGTTATGAACACATACATTATCACTTCGGAAACTAATTTCTGCAGAAAAAAAGGTAGAGTTGTAGAACTGACTGCAAGCGTTATGAGCATATCTGATTGCAGGTGATGCGCCTTGCTTATTAAACCCAATACTGGCTCTCCCTCAAGTGCTACTTTCTTCTAACAGAGTTAAAGAGGTACTAACCGTGTTAACCAAAACCATTAATTCGATTTTAACTACTTTTATTTGTACTTGCATTACAAAAAATGCCTATATGTTTTGTGAAAATAAAGTCAAGTCCAGTGTGGTATGCATATATAAAGATTATGGTCGAGTTAATCAATTGCAATTGAAAATGTACCAAACCTGGGTTCATCAAGCAATTTTTACGAAATACATAGGGATTCAGGAATTTTTTCCCAGTGCATATCTATTTTTTGTTTTTTGTTATTGTATTTAAAAAAAAACAACTAATGCCCCTTTAAATCTGAGTTCTTGCAAGCTATTCTTATTTCACTGACATATCCAAACTGGTGGCACTTCTTAATTAACTCAAATTACATACAGTCGGTATGATTGGTCAAAGGCACATCCTGTTAATTTCACTACGTCGTTTTATTTTAGATGTTTTGAGTCCCTTAAAACAAATGTTCATGCAGCCTCTTATATAAATGCTCTTAACTAACTTTGGTTAACTATTATTCTCATCATTTTAAAACACTTCTAATGAGGTTTCACGTAATTTTCAGTAAAAGCTTTGTTTCAAAACTGACAGTGGATTTTTGACTTACAAACCACATCCTTTACGAGTGTAGTTTTGCTGGAAAAATCAATAAATACGCGCCAGTCTGAGAGGTTTATCAGTTCTTCCTATCTCATTTTCCTAAAATACGTCAATTATCGATTTTTGAGAATTGTTTGTTGGCAACAAAATTTTACACAAGTTGACACGAATCCTTGTTTGCGGGTGCATATGCAAGTAGGTAATCTTATATCATGTATTCTATATATTTCGTTCCCCTGAACAGTTGTTTTATACATAGATAAATAATGAAACACCATGTTGCAAAGGAACCACACGAGTAAGAAATAAATAGGTATGGCTGCAAATATGTAAATTTAATATACCAAACTTAACAGAACAGAGATCCATAAGGCAGACACAGAGAAAATTAGACAAACTGTGACACTGTAATTCGACTCTTAATGTGAATTGTCATATCTTTGTCACTAAGTAATCTGTCTCTTCATATAAAATGATCGCCTGTTGGACAGCTTCCAGCATATCAGCATTTTATGAGACACATTTAGCAGATGACAAAGGAAAGTTATAAAATGTATTTGTCATAACTTCCAGTTTTTGTCCAATTTATTATTGTTTTAAATATTTTTGTACGCCACACTCAAAATGTTTAGCTACATTTTGGTGGCTATTTGGCAATAGGAAGAGAATCCGGTTATATTATTCAAGGAAAACGACCACCGGACTTATGCAAGTAAACGGACAAACCTTCTAAATATCAACATGGGTTCCAGCAGGGATCGAACTCGCTCTGACAAGAAGTAATAAACTTCATGGTTTACGGCGCGTCTTGCTACTAACACGGATTGAATTCACTCTGAAAAGAAGTGATAAACTCCACGGCTTACGGCGCGTATTGCTACCAACACGGATCGAACTCACTTTGAAAAGAAGTGAGAAACTTCATGGTTTACGGCGCGATGTTCTCACCAACACGACTGGAACTCGCTCTGAAACGAAAATGAGAAATTTCATGGTTTACGGCGCAATGTTGTAACCAACAGTGCGGTACTTGCGCGGACAAGAAGTGAGAAACTTTATGATATAAGTCACGGTATTGTAGGGCTCGAACTTGCGCTGACACAAAGTGGAAAACTTCATGGTTTAAGGTGCGATGTTGTAACCAACAGGACTCGAACTGGCTCTAACAGGGAGATTAAACTTCATGGTTAAAGGCGTGATGATGTAACTACTTGGCCTTGGGTGTCACTGTCCATGTTTTGCAATATTTGCGATTATTTATTTCACCAAACACGATTATTCAAATGAGTGAATTAATCAATCAATTAATTAATACATTAGTGTATGATAAATGAATAAATAAACCAATTTCAAATATTTCTGTCTGCAAGCACCGATAAGATATTCTATACCAACACAGGTTTGAAAATACCATAATTTCCTTTTAGGAACGAAAGAAAAAATACATTACAAATATGGCGTTGTTTTATTTAACATTTTCGTATGGCAATTCAGATTCCAGACTTTTTCAAATAAAAGTAATAAACCTTTAATTGGCGACATAATTTCAGTTTAGTTATGAATTCTGTTGAAGATTATGCCAGTTAATAGGCCAAATATGAAGACATGGAAACGGACAATTTTTCTGAATGACTAAAACCTATACGATGGTTAATAGAATCTCGTATTCGGAAACTTAAAGGAACTATGAAAACACGTTATCCTTCTATAAGTGGTACCGAGCTGGATAGATTACATGACCAATATATATGGAGTTTATATTTTACAAATAATCAGATATTCCAGGGCGTGTTCAATACAAGACTGTTTGATTTCGGTTGTTGAGACGCCTGTACCAATTATGATTTGTTCATCACGTATTTCATTTGGATTTGACCGTGAACTTACGGCAGGTGTGACCGGTCGACAGTGGATGCTTACTCCTCCATGGTACCTGATCCCAACTCTTGATTTCAAGAGGTCCGTGTTTATCCATTTATTACCAGATTTGTACCTATATCCTGGACATTCTAATGATTTATACCTTGGTATCTGAGACTTTGCATATTACCAATCAGTGACAAATAAAAAACAGAAATGATGACATTTACAATAAAACTGCCTGCGACAAAATCAATTGAAAAATTTCAATGATTATAAAATACTAAATAATTCATAAATAAGAAGTAATACTTTAGTTATTAAATAAAATGAAGAGAAGGAAAACAAAAGTTTATATACTATACATATATAGTAGCTTGTGTGTTGTTGTAGAATTTACGCATTCATTTAATTTTTCATTGCATTTGAAAACAAAACGAATCTTAGATATTATAAATATTACCAAAGTTATACAAATGAGACTAAAACCAACTGTGTTCAGTGAATGTTAAAATTGAAAAACTAATTTAAAAACAGATTCAAAATCTAACAGGGTAAATTATAAATGCATCAAATATGTTTCGTGAGTTAATGAAAACATTGAGGTGTACTGAAATAGACCTGAACAATACCGCAAACACAATACATATCTGAAATAACAAATGCGTACTTATACCTTATACAATGATACTATAGTGAATAGTTTTTCTTACAATAAATCGAGGGTGACATAACACCTGCAAGGTGAGTAAATATTCATGTCAACCCAAAACAAGGACAATAATTGTTTTATCATTCCGAAAGACAATACAATTCCACTAACAAACTGACCTACGTAAGTACATAACGACTGTAACACAATACCTTCGATGCTCAACACTATAGATATGTTTTATCATTCTTTGCGTCTTTTTAATATAAAGCCTCCATCAAGGCGGACTCTAGCATATATATTTGACAACGATGTATCAATTCTGTCATGTCATTAAATTTCAGCTGTTGTTTCTCTCCATCTCAGTCTGTATCCAGGAAATATGTGTTTCATAAATCACGTGATAGAAATTAAATATAGTTTCCACATAGCCTACTAGAAAAAAAACGAACCGTACCCGCATACATTTCTGCGCACGAGAGGGTAACATTAACCGGTATAAAGGGTGGCATAAATGATTCAGGGTGACATGAAGAATGTTTTAGATCACGTGATACGACTTGGACTAATGAGAAGTAAATATACATTTTAGAGGTAAAATAAAACTCAATGTCGTGTTTAACAAAGCCTGTATGAACACATACTTAGCCGTGGGTGGAGAACTATAAATCAAATCATTACATTTTCTGAATGCGGTTTCAGAACACTACCAGGTCACATGCATTTCCTATCGCATTCGATTGATAGAAATTCTACTTCTTCTTTTCTCTGACGAATACGCTATAAGTACATATATGGTCTAACTCATATCGGTTCTAACTCAGGATTCTTGCTCAGAAAAGAAGGTTCTATTCAATTCCATCAATGAGGATGAACGACCATTATCAGCAGCAACAACAAAACAACCGATAATAATAATAATAATAATAATAATAATAATAATAATAATAATTATTATTATTATTATTATCATTATCATCACAATAACGAAAATATTGAAATATTTGAATATACACATATACGATTAGGCTGTTTTTACCCTAATTTTGGGATAATTTATTCTTTCAAATCATGCCAGAACAACACAATGATAGCATAAACGTGTCAACAAATTAGGTAAAATGATTTCAATTTTCACATTGACGTATAAGAAAAACACATTAACTACTGATGTGACTTTATATAATCTGAAAATCAATCGACTCAATAATTAATTATCAAATAAAAAAATGAAAACATGACACGTATCTGCTATGTAAGTCATAACGTATCATGGTGTTGCATCAGCTGAACTGCTTTTATGAGTTTATGGTCAAGATCCATAGTTTTTAGATATTCTAAATGGTATATGCATAATGAAATCACATTAAACCTTACCTATATATATATATATATATATATATATATAATATATGATTTCATATATTATATATACAAGTTGAAAGTCCAAACGTAAAGAAATTAAATATAAAAATACAGAATGCCACACCACAAAACAGTTTTAAGTTTTATTAACTTACATTGCGACACGTGTTTCGCGTTACAAACGCTCATCAGGCAATGGTCATCAAAAAATGTATTGAATATATATACACATGTATATATCTATATCATGAATCTCATAGTGGTAAAGTAAATATATAATAAGAAGTTGATGAAGTAGATAAGATAACACTAATGTGGGAAGCTTAATGCAAGAATAAACAAATTAATTAATCTGATAAGAAGGCCACTCCTTTGCATAATATTATATGAAATGAAGTTCTGTTAAGTAATGGTTTGAATTTATCAATAAAATATTGCTCTTTGAGTGTAATATTTGATCCATCTGTTTGATATATTGGCATGATTTTGAAATTCCCTTTACTACACTGAAATATATGTTTAGAAACGAATAAATTACGATTATGTGATAACTTTATATTGCTTTTGTGTAGAGCTACTCTTTGTTTTAGTGACTGAGTACATCCAATATATTCTTCCTTGCAATTTTCACATAAAATTACATATATTACGTTTTTAGAATCGCAATTTAATATTCGTTTGATATAAAATAATGAACAGGAATTTTTAAATTTGAATGTTTGACCTTCATAATGATGTCACATACTTTACATCTTTTATTTTTGCACTTAATTACACCCCTGATCTTTAAATCCTCATTATTTGTAAAGTGGGCACGAGTTAGTAACTGTTTGAGATTTTTAGGTTGTCGTTTACTTTTTATAATTGTTGTTTCATTTAAAATCATATTTAGTTTTTCATCTACTCGTAAACAATCTAAGCCTTTATATACTTTGTTAAATATTACCGGATTGCATTTATTAAACGTTATATATATATATATATAGTTGGGTGGGTGTATGGATGAATAGAGATAGATAGATAAATAGATAGACAGATATATATATAGATTGATTGTAAACATACATATTGTTTGTACATACATACATACATACATACATACATACATACTTACATACATACATACATACATACATACATACATACATACATACATACATACATACATACATACATACATATAGATTGATTGATTGTATACATACATATTGTTTGTACATACATACATACATACATACATACATACATACATACATACATACATACATACATACATACATACATACATACATACATACATACATACATACATACATACATACATACATGCATCCATGTATACATACATACATACATATATACTGTAATATAGCCAGAAAGATAGATAGAGATGGGAAGATGAACAAATATCAAGGTAGATATTTTCACATAAACAATGAAAATCCGTAATAGAATGAAATAATTAACGTTTCATTTTCTTCTTCATCAGACATGGAAAGCAAGATAATATATGTGGCTGCAGCCGTTTTGTTCCTAATTGCAGTTTATGGTAAGTATACACGGTTCGGTATAGACGATTTAATAATTGACTTTTGTCAATATTCTACTAAGGCAAGGTAATTATACAGAGTATAAGATATCCAAATTTATTATCCTTCAAATGTTATTTCATTTGTATTTGAACAGGCCTTAACTCATAGAGTTGCTTGGGGTACATAAACACCATATGCAGGTAATGAAGTGATTACTATGTCTAGGAATGGCATATATAAGTCTCCCTGTTACGTAAAATGTCGAGGTATGAAACTTGAATGATCAGTAGATTTGCTTCTTGATTCAGGCCAGTTATAATGTCCCTAAATACAAGTAAAAACAATTGTAACATACGGTGTGTTATGTACTCATTGCTTTCAAATAGTTTGCCTTACGATGAATATTCCATACACGATATAGCAAGTGAACTTTGTGCTTACGTTTAGATATATGTGAAATAACGAAATGAAATTTCAAATTTTCACGATGTAATCCTCAACATTCGTTTGATATATATCAGGAAACATTACAAAAAAGCACACGCTTCACGCTTATACATTTTACTTACTATAAACACGGCTAAGCTATTTGACATACACGACGATTTCAGCTTTCCATTTGTAAATTTTTCCACATTTAAGTAGTATGTCCCACAATCACTCGAATGTGGAGTTTATACGTGTATTTCACAAATGACCCGATATGTCAGGGCGTGTTCAACATATTAACATTTCATAAACAGAGGTAAACTACTCACTGATAAATTATTGACACAGGGATATCGAAAACCGCAATTGGTGTGACCGTTTCGCAAATTTTACATTCGGTATAATAGTCTTGTTTGCGATTAAGTGAAATGTTGAGTTACCTGTTCGATGGCGGTTGTTGAAACGTCTGTTCCAATTGTGACGAGGATTCGTTCCTCACGTATTTCATTTGGATTTGACTGTGAACTCACGGCCGGTGTGACCGGTCGACAGGGGATGCTTACTCCTTCATTGCACTTGATCCCACCTCTTGATTTCAGAGGTCCGTTTTTGTCCATTTTTATCAGATTTGTACCTATATCGTAGGCATCCTAAATAAATACACTTTGGTATCTGAGATTTTTAAAAAAATACTTTGTGTTCTGACAAATGTTTTTTCTACCTTTATCGCTTTATTTTTTTCATCACTCAGCTTCAGTAGCAAGCTCTGCAAATTGTAATTCGGATTCTGACTGCAAAAACAGTGGAATTTGTGATGACGATAATGGGACTGCGCCTTGTAACTGCACACCGTCGATGTACCATGGTGACACGTGTCAAGGTAGTGTATTCTGGAATAACTTTATAATTTACTCGAAATTGATTCGAAAAGAATAATTTTCCTGCCTCTATAATTATCAATGAATTAAATTCTGAAGTTACTCGTAAGTTTTAAAGGCATATTTAAGTAGGAATTATACATATTTGGTAAGGCGAACGCATTTTCCCCAAGATTTATGATATATTTCAATACTTATGTATGTTTTGCTTTGTCAATGTTATTCGTTCCGCAATTTATCACTGATATGCTGACGTCACTAGATGTGAGTGCCTGATGTTTTCCCCGTGATAGAGAATTTGAGCGACGCAATGCCAGTTATTTCATGAGTCAGGCCTATAATGACACGAGAGGTTACCAGTATCCCGTTTGGGATTTTCAATTGTCTCCTGTTGAGAACATTTGTATATCCAATGTTTCGTGTAATAATGGACTTGGAGCTTCAATTATCCATGGGAACTCCTTCATTTGTACTTAGATTTATGAGGGAATCATTTAAGTCAACGAATAATGCTAACATTGTTAAAATATTGGAATGTTTACAGTTTTATATTATGTCAAAACCTACTGGACTACAAAGGTTCTCTTATGTACTATTCATAAGCAATGTTTGTTTTATTTTTGTAGATGTGTGTGAAAACAACAGTCACTGCAAAAACAATGGGACATGTAACACAGCTGCTTCCCCGAAGGTTTGTAACTGTACATCCGGTTACGAAACAACATTTTGTGATGCAAAATCATCAAGTAAGTTCATTGTAGTATATATTCGGAAATTCATATGTCGGCGCCAAGATTTAGTACAGTTTTGCGTTTATTTCCCAATTACGAATACTTGTATATCTAAATATCTAAGTTATTTTTGGTCTTTCTATGCTTAAGACGATCATTTTTTTTTAATAAGACTTCTTCGGTTGACCTTGAACTTAATATTAATGCATACTTCCGAAAGTTGTTTCATACAAGACTAAATAATAAATCAAAACACATTGTCGAATCCGTCTAAAAATATCAACTGTAAAAAGATTTTGAGAATGTTAGAATGTAAATATTGCTATATGAGCGAAATATATCGTTAGTACTGTACCGAAATACCAGGTACTGGGCTTATGTATGCCCCCGGAAAATCAAACGGTCCAGGAGCAGCAGCAGCAGAAGCAGCAACGATCCAGTGGTTATAGATGGAATTTTATTTACAGAAACGATCGTCTTGAGCAAATGTTTTAGTCCTTATATGGCAAAACTATATTTTGGTATTATGTGTATATTTGTTTTAAGAGAAGAATATATACATGAACATAATATATGGAGTTTATATGTTTATATTTCACAAATGATCCGATAAACCAGGTCGTGTTCCACATACTTTGGTATCTGAGATGTTTTATGTTTTGATACTGCAATTTTGACGGATATTCTTTGCCGTTCAATTAAATGATTCAACTCATTAATATTTAATGTTTATTTAACAGGTGACGTTCTAATATGGAACCTTAACTTAATCCTGCTGGCAATCATCATATGTGAGATCTGCAGAACACAGATACGAACGTAGAAATCTTCCTGCTTGCTTTGGACTTTCTTTAATATAAACAATACATGGATTTAGAAAATCTGAATTGCATTCGTTTTGCACGATAAAAATGTTAAAGATAACTGAATCTCAAACTTTACTATATTTTAATATATCTTTTTCAAAACCGTAAAGACCTAATTACCTAAGTTTAAAAAAGAATGCCACGACAATTTATCAAAGAATCAAAATCTTACAGAGAATTATTTTACATGTGTAGTTTTTTATACTAAATCTAGTAATTTTATGTGAATTATCTTTTTCAAACTCTGCCACAATATTATCATTGCGTCATCGTGTCTCTCGGCTACAGTGACGTAAAATTATGGAATTTGTTTTTTGTCTTTTAACATTTAAAAAGGTCAGTAATTGTCTAAAATCAAAATATAATCGGTCTTATGTGCTTTTGATATTATATCATCGAACACAATTAAGATATGTAAATGGAAAATTTAAAACATCACTTTATTTTACAGTATTATATTTTGACTTTGTTAATTGTAGAAATTCATATGATAAAAACTACACAAGTTACTTCTAATTTAAATAGTTGTTTAGATAAATAAATCAAACATAGATAACCGAATCAATCAATCAATCTATCAATCAATCAAAAAATAAATCAAAACATGAAAACAAATAAATATTCGAATAACTAAAGAGATAAATGAATAATAAAAAATATAACTAGTTAAAAAATTTAAAATTATGAAATGCTAATAAAGTTGAACAATTATACGACATGCATAAAGTTGAGGGCAAAAGATAAAAAAAATAATCTGAATTTGGGTATATTTTGCTATATCTAATATACTGGTAACATATCGTTTTGGATATACAACGTAACACACAATAAAACAAACTTATGTCAAAACAAGGGGCCCTAAGTAGAACAATATACTATGATGATAATAATAATACACAATTCGTTATCAAGGAAAGTTGCTTTGTTGATATAACGAAGAAAAGTTCGTCGTATATTTTCAAACATTAAATGTTTAAACCTAATGTAAAAATGAAAACAGTCATTTGGTACACGTTTTTTCTATTTTGCCATAAACAACAGACATCTTCGCTGATAAAAACACATCTAAGGTTGGCAATTAGAAATGTTATATACACAACAATTAATTAATTATGGTGATGGTAGGTTGTAATGGATAAACATCTGCTTATATTGTACTCACTTGTTGTGAACTATTAACTATGAATAGATCGAACCTTGCATTCACATTTCATTGATAAATATTCGGTATTAATATTAATCTATCTTAATAAAATATATACTACTAAAATGTATTTTGAATACAAAAAAATTATAATTTTAATTATTTTTTTTAAATGTTGATGATGGGTGATCTATACAATTAATGCACCCTGATGAAATACGTGTGTCACCAATACCTACACATCTAGATAAGCGACAATACGTGACACTGATATTCACACTTTGTAATAACATCAATACATCTTCATTCAGATACCCTGATACGTGGATGAACTGACCTAAACATTTCTCAATGAGAAGTGTATAAAACTGGCATTTTCGCGAAAGGCGTGCAACATATACACATATTTAGACAACAGAATTTTTGACACCGACCCTGTCATTTGCACACTTAAGTTTCGTATTTATATATATATATATATATATATATATATATATATATATATATATATATATATATATATATATATATATATATATATATATATATATATTATAAACATAATACCAAAGTTATAATGCTCAAGACGATATCGTTTATGTCAATTAGCCTTCATCAGTTGAGATCCAGTTTGAAAAGTATGTGAAACGTCTTAATGAAGGTTATGCTAATTAAACATTTGCAAATCTTTGTGATTACTGCCTAAATTAGCATTTGCCGATATACATTGATTCGAAATCTGAAACATACATATTCATAAAATGTATGATTTTCAAACCCCTATCGGAAATACTGTAACACAATTACTACGTCTCCAACAGAAATATGCTAACACAAACACTACCTGAAATATGTCTCCATCAGGAATACTGTAACACAAATACTACGTCAAACATATCTCCATCAAAAATGCTCTAACACAAACACGACACGAAACATATCAGTTAGTCATTTAAAAATACACATTATATATATTTTAGAAAGTATGTGAATGTGCATATGTGATGCTACTGTCTTTTTACATTTTTTTTTCTTTCTTGTTTTGTTCACTTTATGATTCTGATGGGTATGAAATACAATAATATGAAGAATCATAGAGCATCTTATCACTGTCAAATGTAATGACTCCGATGTCTACAAATCCACTTATGAAGAGTCAAGATTGTTTGACAATAATTTATCAAATAGATTAATTGTAATTGTAGAATGTAATGTGTCGTGGTTCAGCGTCATTGTAAGCAATACTGCGATGGATTTGTATACCGGGGGGCGTTGTCCAAAATATACTGTTTCCTGATCAACCAGTATATATATATATATATATATATATATATATATATATATATATATATATATATATATATATATATATATATATATATGTATATATATATATGTATATGTATATGAAATTGATAGGATAGGAACCGTAATGCATCAACCCTCTTCTGTATTTAATATTTAATATTCAATTTTCCCATTTGAAATTAAGTTTTAACAAATAGCCATTTGTGACCCAATTCAAAATATACATGGAATTATGGAATGGGCTAAATCGATGCGCAGAACACGTTCGTTGTAATTAGATTTATGTTTCACTGCTTCATAGCATGTTAATCAAACGGCTTATAGCTTACTTATCTATAACTTCCAGCTTTAGAGTATAATTTGGAAACACAGAACAACGAGATCAAACAATGAAATTTGATAATATTTCAATTAAGTGTATTCTAATTAGAGAGTATTCCATCGATTACATGTATACAACCACTGGATCGAGGCCACTAGTGGTGGACCGTGCGAATCCCCAAAGAGTTTACATAAACCCAGTGCCTGATTAGTGTATTCTAAAGTAAAATTTCAAATGAATAGCATAGTTCAAATTCCAAATTCCCCCAAAGTAATCATCTTTTTTATATTTAGGTTATTTTTGGCCTGATATTACATCACTGTTTCCGGATTTATTAAGTCTTATTGATACAAAGGATCTTCTTAACATTTGTTTTGACATCTTTTTAATGCAAAAAAATAAATAAATAAATAAATAAATAAATAAATAATTAAATAAATAAATAATATTCATCTATACTATTCAGATGACATGTATCAGCAATTGTTCAGATAGCATTCCTTAACAACTTTAGATAACATATATATAAACTATGTTGGGGTTGAGTTTTCTACGGACAGGAAGTAACATTTACTTCGTATTTGTAAGATGATGTATATCACGGTGTAATATTGTAATTACATCCCGGTTCTTGTTTAGCGAGAATATAATGTGATAGATATATTCTATTCCTGCATCGCATTTTAAATATTTCAATGATTGACTGATTTGCAATGCTGGTACGATTTTTTTGTTACTTAAAATATAAGACCGCACGTGATAATTTCACACATATATATATGCGTCTTGCTAAACATACTTATATTCAAATGTTCAAACTGTTTAACATTTTTGTAATTTTCTGTGATACTGGATACTTTAATCTATCTATCATTTTTGTTATAAACCATCATTTTATCTATACTTTTTGTACTAATAAAATTGGACGTAAACGTATCTAGTTTAATGATTTTTTGAAAGCATTTCCTGTGGTATAATGCCTAAAAATGTTGAAAACTGTCATAGCTCACATCAGTTTTCCTAAAATGATTACTTATGACATTATAAAAGAGAGGCAAGTGTAATCACAAATACTGTATACCTGGTCATTTTTCTCGTTCATAAGTTTTGCTATTTTGATAGATCTAAAATGATAGCGACATTTTCTCGCTAAATAATCGAAACACAAACATACTATGATGATTGAGGGTAAATTTGTAAAGGGATGAATATTGTTTCTTTTGTTAAAGGACGACAATAACCACGGGGATTTCCAGGTATACTGTACGTGATGCATGGTAAAAAAGACAAAATTCTGTGTTTTGCATTTTAACTAGAGTTATGATGCTATATAGTGCATTTCGAAAGATGCACAAATTTCCTATAAGCATTGATTCACCGGGTCATCTAGGTTTCTTCCCAAAGTCTTTGTCCATTCTAGTCACCCATCTGCTTACACATATTAAGCAAATTCTTCTGAAGTACTGTACAATATCCTACTGAAGAAGCGGATTCAATCATACATGAATCCTAAATAAATCGAAATAGTTGTTGTAACATCTAACGTCTCAAACATTTAAATACATATATGTAAATCTTCTGATTTTTCGACCCTATGATTTCAATAACAGGTACACTGAAAACAATATCATAAAGATGCTAGAGTTTCTGGCAGACAGAATATTCATTTTTTTAAGAGAAAGGTATTGCAGCAACTAGTCGGTATTCCTATGGGTACCAATTGTGCCCCTTACTCGGATGACATCTGTTTATATTCATATGAAGTGGAATTTTTACAGTCTCTGTTTTCTACCTAAAAACAGATAGTATGTCTTTTTGATTTTACTTATCGGTATATCGACGACATACTTTCTATAAAACAAAATCCAGAATTTAGAAATTAGCTACACGTATCCTGTTGAGCTTGAGATCAATGACAGCACAGATGGCACCACATCCGTCTTTTCTCAATTTAATTGTTGAGCAAAAATTTACGATTCAGGTCAAACTAACAAATCTAGGTTGTTGCTGATTCTTCTGCCATGTTGAAAATTTTGTATTTAACACCCACTCAATGAATTCAAAATTTACAACTTGACACCTCCATAAATTCTTCAAACACTATCTTATTGAAGTGAAGTAAAAGACCGGTGTATCTTTAATAAGATTTAATTAAGGTCCTAATGTCAAAATATATAAGAGACTTGAACATCTGACAGACAGCACTGACATTCATACGTTCATAGCGCAGGTAAGAATTTATGATGCTTCAACTTCAGCTGAAATAAGTAAATAAGATTTTCGGACGTACATTACTTCACCAAAAATGCTAATCTATTCGATGGAACAAAGATTTACACATTTTCACTAAATCCTTTTGAAGAAAACAGCTTCAATACAGAGGCGAAAAAAAACCGTGTAAGGCATCAGTTTGATTTTCATCCAGCTAAAGATAGAGGCTATGGCACTATTCGTGAAATTAGAATGAATTATATTTGCAATCAAAATTGTTGTTGAAATACATGTAAATGTCAACTGAAACTAGATATACAAATTTAGCAAATATTTTGATTAAATATATGTAACTGCCTGTAGACTTTTAAATGTCTTCATTGCTAACTGTACTAAATTATGTAATAAATACGTATCTATTCCCTTTCAGTGTAGGTGAATAGTGATGAAAACGGTTATTCTCTAGGGTAGTTAACTGATTACTTAGGTAATATTATCGAGAACGAGCTAAGAGTAAAACAGGTCCCGGTCCGGTAGTGATTATTTCATTTAATGCGAAAATAAATATCCTCTTGATGCGCTATGTGTTTGTGTAATGATCACTGTCAATGTAGTGAAGAATTCGAAATACCAAAGGGTAATATTCGATGTTTAAGTGGCAAATTACATGCTAGTGATGAAGCATTTGTGTCCAACATGCTTCTGTAAAGACAACCAACTATGAAGTAGAAAGCATACAACTCGATATTGGCGTGATTATACCTTCTTATATCTTTGAACGCAAATGAACCGTTGCATGTATAAATCAAATGTTTAGATTTCTTTCTTTTACTTTGTACATTACATCTAATTGATTTTGCTGTAACGCCGATTTCAACAAATTGCCCTTCATACACAACAGGTTACTGCTTTACATATTCATAGATAAAGCAAAGCAACGAATAAAGCCTCAATCAAACTGATATTTAGCATGACAACAATCAGATAAACTGTACACGTATTGGTTATTGCCCCATTATTTACTATGTAACAGCATCGTAGATGACCCTTAACCCATGATTTCCACTTCTAAGCACTTGTAAATATTTTGACTTTGTTCCATTTTAAACGTGCGATGTTTTTGGTGGATTTCGTATTGCTATACACCTAGAATCGTATCCAAGATATTCAATTATAAACAAGTTTTCCAGTGCCTACACACCAAACATCTTCTACATAACACCGTCACATGTTCATGTGCATCATCCCCCTTCAAATATAATCCTATAAGGCTTGTAATCACCAGTGACGTTTCTAATGTTGAAAATGAAAACCTTTTTCCAGAGTTCCAAAATACCGCGAAATCCGTTCCTTTAATTTGCGATAGAATTTCAGTTTAGTTATGAATTATGTCGAGGATTATGCCAGACGATGGGCCAAACATGAAGACGTTGAACCAGACGCTTTGTCTGAATGGCTGAAAGCTATACAATGGTTGATAAAATCTCGTATTCGAAAACTGTAAGGAACGATGAAAACACGTTATACCTTTGTATTTAGAGACCCAGAAATGGAAACCGAGCTGGATAGATTACATGACCAATATGTACTGGTCCCAGCAGACAGAGCCTCAAATACTATATGCCAAAAAGCAGTAAAACACCCAATATTCACAAATTTTCAGCTCCTTGGCCTTTATCAAGTTAAACATATTAATTACATAGTATTAAGTCTGCAGAATACATAGTTTTATGGCAAATGTTTCTAGATATTTATCAATTACGTCACCAGCAATGATTTCAAATGGATGTGCAGACTTAATACGATGTAACAAGTGTACATATTGTCGTCTTTCACTTGATAAAGGCCAAAGGGCCGAAAGTTTGTGAATATTGAGTATTTTACTGTTTATTCTCATAACTATATTTTCCTTTTATTTTATCAAATATTAGAGTTTTTATTTGTACGACATAATGCTATAATTGTTTATTAGAAGAACTAGGGTTTAATATGGATTCTGGTAATAATCAAACACACGTAGCCCACTTTCAAAGGACAAGATTCTTCAAAATCACGTGTCCGTACTACGCTCTTTTGATGTATCTACAAACGATACTGATTTTGAGCTACCATATTTATATTGGATACCTAAACTTCTGATTCTACACATACGTACAATGAAGCTGATAAAAAAAATGCTGGAATTTCTAATAGGCAATATATTTGTAATGTTCGGAGACGTGATCTTTCAACAAACTGTCCGCATTCCTATGGAAACCAATCGTGCCCAGCTTGACCTGTTCCTTTATTCATACGAAGCAGATCTTAATTCAGAAACTGCTGAATCAAAAGACGAAAAAGCTAGCGGTGTCCTTTAATTTGGCATTTAGATATATAGACGATGTTTTGTCAATTAACAATGACAATTTCCATACATATGTCAATGCGACGTATCCCGGCAAACTAGAAATTAAAGATACAACAGAATCAAGCACACATGCTTCATACTTCGTCATTTTACTTACTCTAGACATAGACGGGAAATTAACAACCAGGTTATACGACAAAACGCGACGATTTCGGCTTTCCAACCGTTAATTTTCCAAATTTAAATAATATTTACATAGTACTATCCCTCAATCATCTGCATGTAGTGTTTACATACAACAAATGATCAGATTTGCCAAGGCGTGTTCAACATATGAACATTTCATGTACATAGGTAAACTACTCATTGACAAATTTTTGAGACAGGGATATCAAAAATAGCGTTTGATGTCAATATTCCGCAAATTTTACGGTCGGTATAGTAGTCTTGTTTGCGATAACCTTATTTCACGAAATGCAATGTTGAGTTGCCTGATCGATAGCGGTTGTTTCATTTAGCTTTGACTTTGGACTCACGGCGGGTGTGTCCGGTCAACAGGGGATGCTTACTCCTCCATGGCACTTGATCCCACCTCTTGGTTTCCGGAGGTCCGTGTTTGTCCAATTTTTGCCAGATTTGTAACTGTGTGCTGGACATCTCAGAGATTTATACTTTGGTATCTGATATCTTTATATGTATTTGTATTAAATTGGATGACATATGTGAAACCTGTGATATTGCGTGTTTTTGTGAAATTTATCTTTTAAAAGTAAGAATAGTTTCACATACAAGTGTGTGTGTGTGTGTGTGTGTGTGTGAGTCTGTGTGTGTGTGTGTGTGTGTGTGTGTGTGTGTGTGTGTGTGTGTGTGTCTGTGTGTTTAATTTCTTCACCTTAGCTTACCATATTTGGCTCAAACATACCTCTTATTTTTTTTTTTTTGTTATTATTTTTTTTTTTTTGGCATTTCATTAATATTAACGACAAGTTCCGAGTTGGGATCTATTAATTTTAACATATTGCAATGCTTATTTATCACTTCAAAACACAAGGTTAAATAACAAAAAAATGTTCTGATGTTACACATGACAGTCTTTGAAAGAGCGCGTTGATAGCGCGTGATGTCCTTTCTTCATGTCAACATTTTTAAAAAAAAGTAACTTGTTATGTACTTTACAGCAGACGAACCTTTCATGTAAGCAATTAAGAGAACATAAATTGTAATTAATTCCACGTGCCTTGAAGAATAATGAATTTGAAAATACACACACACACACACACACACACACATATATATATATCCCATCATTATATTATCAATACAATTAAACCATTTAAAACAGTTAAAAAGGTCAAAGATTTCTCACACAGATGGCGGAGCAACACTTTAAAAAAATAATCTAGAAACGAAAGTGTTAACAATAGTGAATACCGAGATCCGAGACTGGGTTCAAGCCTCGGCGGAGACGGCTGACTTTTCCTGTCCTTCGGATGAGACAGTAAAAACCGTAGTCCCATTTCGGCACTGTAAAGAACCGTTATTGCTCAATGTCCGTAAGTGCCGAGCATAGGGCAAAAGTTTAAGCCCTTCACCGGCATTTGGTGACGTCTCCATATGAGTAAAAGATTCTTGAGTGGGACGTTAAACAACATTACAACGACAAATAGCGAATACCGCAATGTAATGTACAATGCAAGCCAAAGTACTGTCAAAGTTTTATCACTTAAACACATATATTCGATACTTAAAATGAATATGATGTTTATGCTTATGCTAATGGGTTGTTTTAAGTTAATAAAGAGCTGCTGAGTAATACATAACACGCCAAACCCGTTATCGTTCTGCTTTTTTATATATTTTAATTGATGGAGAACATGAATTAAATATCTGCTAAAAGCTGATAGAAAAATTTAAATATTGACTATGGCAATTTAAAAAATCTCTGTGGAACGAAAATGAGGAACTAACTGACGGTGCACAATTGCATGAGTATTGTTCTGTATCTACAGTGAGATGAATCCACAATAATCTCATATATATATCTTTATAATTAATTAATGATATATTTCAAATATATATATATATATATATATATATATATATATATATATATATATATATATATATATATATATATATCTTAATAATTAATTAATGATATATTTCAAATATATATATATATATATATATATATTATATATATATATATATATATATATATATATATATATATATATATATATATATATATATATATATATATATATATATATTTGAAACCAGATAAGACATACGGTCATTATGATTGATGATGAGTGCTAAAAATAACTAAATTTTCTTGAAATTAAAACATTGAGTGTTTATGAGAAGGAAAACAATTGTCATGGAGCGAATTTATTTGTAGGAATTTATGCTGTTTTGAATTTGTCAGTAGTTCGAAACATCAATGAATTCGATTCATTGAAGTTCGATTCATCGACGATTTACTATATATATATATTCCTGCTATAGTCTGACATACTCATTGCGAATACAGTACACGTGTAGACGGTATAATTACCCTATACAGCTTCCACAGAAGGTACATAAGTTCTAGGTGACTTCACAATGTAATGTGTCACGGAATAATGAAGACTATATTGTGTGATTCATTGAAATGAAATGTAATGTGTAGGTCCTATTAAATCATTTTTAACATTGCTGTATATTAACGATACACTATTTAAAACGTTGGAAAACATGAAAAAGGGCAGTAGTATATATTTAAATTTTATAGTCTTTGTATGACCTTATATAGGACATACACCGTCAGTAAATTCGCAATTTATTATTTACTGACGGTGTATATCCCATATAAGGTTAAACAAAGACTATAGATATAATATATATACTTACATAGTCTTAAACATTACAACAAAATACCAACATGAAGCACAAGTCAGAAAATATAATCCCCTGTGCATCCTGTCCGACTTGCATGGAATCTTATATCGGACAAAGCAAAAGGTTAATTGACAGAGTCCGGGTGCATAAACAACAAATAAGGAAACCTTTCATCAGAAATACACCATGCTCTGAACATTTTGATGGGTGTGGTAAAGGAAAATTTAAACTACCTCCTGTGTATAAAATTGGATATAATGATGAACATTTACGTAAAGCAAAAGAAAAATATTTCATTTAATTTTTTAAATCATCATTGATATTATAAACTTTGATCATTTGACAAAATATCCTCATTACATTATAAAATTATATCGTGAATTCTGATGTGTATTTAGGAATGAGTGAAGGTCTTGGAAAACATCCACCGTCATTCTGTAAATTAAATGGCAAATGTTATCACAAATTCAGGTTAGTTTCCATTACAGATACCACGCATTAAATGTGCATACCGTTACATTTTGTATTTAGTATCCATTCTCTAAAGATATTAGAATAATGAGGGTCCAGGCCATGAAACTATTCCATGACCATTTTTACTTAACTTCAAAATTTTCTCAAAACTTTGTAGATCATAAAGGAACTCTCAGACATTTTTTTCTCAAGAAAAAAATTAAAGAAGTACCAACTAATAATCGAAATTCAAAGTCCAATATAGCACGACCAATAAAATACTTAGCTTCATCTGTAGTTGACGTATGTAATTCTCAACAGCGAGAATGGTGAAACAATACCGTGTAAAAGAATACTTAAAACCTAGTCCTAATTTATTGCGAAGTTGAACAGAATTCTCCCTCTTAAAAGTAATTGCAGACAAACTTAATTAACACTTCTAACGATATTGCCTTTTCTGTGTCGCCGTTTTATTGGAAATTGGAAACGCAACCGTAAATTATATGGAAAAATAGAGACAAAGAGGTGACATATACATAATTAGACTTCGGTAGTGGGTTGCAACCTTTAGTTTGTCGCTACGGACAAAATTGTATGACAGAATTCACCTCTAACCTGTGTAAATGTTTAAAACATATTATATACATACAAAACTGTAGTTCTGAAGCTTATTTCTAATTTCAACTTGGTCGACAGCAATTCAACTATCAACTGGAAAATTGTTTCTGACTCTTCATAAAAGTGTTCAAATATAATCTTCAGGATGTTAAGGATACCATATACAAATCATGTGAATATTGGACAAATATGAACCTCTGGAAATACAGAGGTAGGATCAAAGGTTTGTCCGACCATATCCTCCGCAAGTCCAGCCATAATTAAATGAATTAAGTGAGGGATAACTAACTCCTCGTCACAATAGGGCTAAAAAGTTTCATTTAGTTTCCATTCCGGTTTTTGACTTCCGGGCAACAGGTAATTAAAGCCTATCTGATTTGCTGAACCATCTAATTTTTATGATCAGTGATATATAAAGCTTAAGCTATGTTATATAAATACTTTTATTAATTTCCCCAAAGTTTTAGCCGATCGATGTAAGATATTGTATTTATTTCAATAGTTATTCAATACTATTTGCTTCAAATTTTCCTTACTGTATCACAGAGGAAAGGGAAAGTCCCGAGAATTTCGGAAGTTATAGATGGATTCCATAACGTGAAATGGAAAAAGCACGAGCATAAAATTGTTTTTAGTTTTGGCAAAACAATCCCAATTTCCAGTACTTCTAACCGCGATTACTCGTTATAAAAGCAATCTTTAGAGAAAGGGTAAGTGTATTAAACACTTTGTAGTCACGCATCTTTTATTAACTACGTGAATCAGACTTTGATACGTTGGATGCTTCGGTGGAGACAATTGTAATCATGGCGGCCAACATATCATCCGGGGATGTTTAACTGCTATGGGAGATAACTCATATTGTCAGATTGACCATGGAGGAAACTCGTTTCCGCTTGTGAGTGTAGCTGGCACAGATATTACTTTGGTATGAATTTGAAGAAGATGGTTCGGAATATTAATATCCGAGTGATACTGGTCCGTATCATTATTTATTTGCATTATTTTGAAATTGTTTAACACTTCATGTTACTGTTTACTTAGTTACTGCCCGAAAGTAGTTTTTCTCGCAATCTCTCGGAGGTCACGTTCCGAGACTTTCCGGTCCTATCGGTACAGATGACTCAACAACTGCTTTCGAGCAGGTAACGCAACAATTAATAGAAAAACATAGTAATTGCAAATATGGTCATTATACCGACCGTAATATTGCGAAACGTTTAGTTCAAACGCGATTCCCAATATCAGTAAGTAGTTTACTTCTGCAGGTTGGTTTACTGTCTGTCGGATGAGACAGTAAAAACCGAGGTCCCATGTCACATTAGTTGTCGGCACGTTAAAAAACCCTCACTGCTCAATGGCCGTAAGTGCCAAGCATAGACCAAAATTTGAAGCCCTTCACTGGCATTTGGTGACGTCTCCAAATGAGTGAAATATCCTTGAGATGGACGTTGAAACAGTTTACTTCTGTATAAGATATTCTCATATGTTGAACACACCCTGGCATATCGAATCATTTGTGAAATATAAACATCATATGCTGATGAAATAGTATTATTTCAATGTGGACGTGAAAGTCGTCTGTGTCTATAGAAAGTAGAATGCCCAAGCATCTTTTTAAATCAACCTCCATGTATTTATGTGTTTAATCGGAGTGATAAGTACAGGGTAGAATTTGTAGGTACCATATTAAACAACACGATTCCTATAGCAGTGCTTACAAACATTATAGGAAGCAGTCCCGCCTGGCAACACCATTAAGTTTGCCCAACATGCTGCTTTAAGGATAAATAATCTCCAACACAAAAGAGCAGATGCCTAAGATATGATGTAAATGCATTTTACGGTCGTTATAATATCCTTTTTCCGTTACCCTTTCCATAGCGTTGTTGAGTCGGCTGTACCAATAATGACCAGGATTTCTTCCTCGGCTATTTCATTTGAATTTGACTGTGGACTCACGCCTGGTGTGACTGGTCAACAGTGAATGCTTACTCCTTCATGGCACCGGATCTTACCTCTAGAATTCAAAAAGTCCGTGTTTGTCTAATGTTCATCAGATTTGTATATGCATCTTGGACATCTTGAAGATTTATACCTTGATATCTGAAATTGTATATTTTTATATATTGAAATGTGAGGGTTTGTTTAGAATTTTTCTTGTGCGTTATACATTACATCTACCTGTATTTCCTGAACGGCAATTTCAACAATTGCCCCCAGCCACGATTTGTTTTATATGCTTAAGATATTCATAGATAAAGCAAAGAAACGAATATAATAAGCAATCAAATGGATGTCTAGCATGACTAAAATCAGTAAAACAAACACATATCCATCGTTATCATCAATTTCTTTACTCAGAGTTTTACACCCTCAAGATTTATCTTTCAATCAAGTTATTGACTAGATTGATATGAGATAAATACGGCTACATATTCCTGTCATCGCTCGCAATTGTTGTGATGTACAGGTTTTGCTATATTTTATCATGATAATATAGTATACAAATATAACGTGATTCCAAAATATCACAGGACAAGACCATAAATAACCATAAAATATAAAAATACCAAAGTATAAATCAATCGAATGTCCAGGACATCGATACAAATTTGGTAAAAATGGACAAACACGGACCTCTGGATATCAAGAGGTTGGATCAGGTGCCATGGAGGAGTAAGCATCCCCTCTCGAACGGTCAAACCAGCCGTGGGTCCACAGTCAAGTCTAATGAAACACGTGAGGAGTGAATCTTCGTCACAATTGGTACAGACGTCTCAACAACCGCCAACGAAAAGGCAACTCAACATTTCACTTAGTGAAACAGAGTAATCGCAAACAAGACTATTATACCGACCTTAAAATTTGCGAAACGTTGACATTAAACGCGGTTTTCGATATTCCTGTGTCAATAATTTGTCAGTGAGTATATGTATATGAAATCTTTATATGATAACACGCTCTGGCATATCGGATCATTTGTGAAATATAAACTCCATATGCGGTGACTGAGGGATATTACTACTTAAATGTGGAAAATTTACGATGGAAAAGCCGACATTATCGCGTTTGTCGTATAGCTTTGTTGACAATTTCCCGTCTGTGTCTATATTAAGTAAAATGTCTAGGTATGAAGCGTGTGTGCTTGATTCTGTTGTATCTTTAATTTCTAGTTCGCTGGGATATATCGCATTGGAATTAACCAACAACTAGCAATGCTGCACAACTAAGAGAAGGTGATATGAGTACAATTTTTGTATGCGACAATCTTTGTTCTTACGATGTCACAGAATAAGTGACAGACGGACGCAACTCAAAATTTTTACAATTTACAGTAGTCTCCTCGGGAAGTGATGGGGACCATTAACTCACAAACTATACTACATGCTGCATATGTCTCTTAGCCACCTACAAATACAGGTAATGAAATTTATGTCGTTAATAGAAATGTTACAAATATAGTAAAAAAAAATTAAAATAACATTTCATGAAATTCTGTGACAGAAAATCCTTCAGTTAAATTAACATGTATGGATACTGACAATTATGAGGACTTTTCGGTCACAAGTTAATAAAGATGCTCAACGTGCCGCAATAATTGACAGTACTTTTATAAAGAGTGATTTATACTACAAGGCATTACATATCTAACACTTTCACGTCAAGCTATTGTGAACATTGTCAATGAACAAACAATAAATCAACAACAATTCTATGCAAATGTGACGGGCATAACAGTTGCTGCATTGCAACATCAATGTTCGTCAATCATGGAGCTACAGATCCAGGGTGAGAATGGAATTCTATATATTTATTGTCTGTCCGTTACAATGAAAACAAAGTTAATATACGACTTTAAAAGGAGGTTTTTATCGCGAAGAATAACTGATAGAATAACTGATAGAAGCCAACTATCACACCTTATATCTGACAGATGGCTCATGTAGAAACGAAAACACTGGGGTTTAATGTGGCAGGTTTAATCTAAACATGTGTGCGTTTTTAATAAAGAGAGTGAAAGAAGTAGAGAAGTAGATAAACAGAAAGTGAAAAATTAAATTTTGAAAAGTAAGGTATCATTGATAATAATTGTTTCATTCAATATATAAAAACATATGATACCAAAGTATAAGTATTTAGGATATCCAGGATATAGATACGAATCTGGTAAAAGTAGAACAAACACGGACCTCTGGAAATCAAGAGGTGGGATCAGGTGCCATGGAGGAGTAAGCATCCCCTGTTGACCGGTCACACCCGCCATGGGTCCACTCAAATCCATTTTTTCTGGTTCATTGGGATATATCGCATTGACATATGTATGAAAATTGTTATTATTATTTGACATAACATTCTCAGTTTATATCATAATCTCAAATTAAAGGACACCACTAGCTTTTTTTTCTTTTTATTCAACAATTTCTAAATTAACGCACAAAAATCTTCCGACCAAAAAATTAAAAATCCATAAAATATTGAAATACCATTCGCTCACCAAAATTTTGTTTTCCCAGAGCGCCAAAAGTAAGACAATAGTAGATCTAGGTCATTTCGTTGAAGAGTGGTAAGCATAAATATTAAACAATTACACTGAAACTTAAATCATTTTGTTACTTACAAATCAATATTTATCGCAATTTTCTCACCATTTTATGCATTAGTGCTTTCAAATTATTTTTGTCTATGGTACATATTTCCATCATTAGTTCTAAAAACATATCAATGTTATTTATATATTCTGACTCTAGATAATTGCATATGACATTTTATAACATACAAAATTCATTTTTCTCTTACCTCCGCATGGCATATGCCTATTCTGCTTTCTGTCACAACAACAAAGCATCCTTCGTGTATTTATTTAAGGATGAAATCAATAATCAATTTCAAATTTTAAAGTCTCTTGGAACTGCCTTAATTAAAACCTGCTTTCAATTCATTTGCTAAAGGGATTTGATCATGTATGAGGTTGGTCTTAATAATATTCTTCTACTTAAATAATTACGACACCAAGCTCCAGTTACATACATATGTATGTTGCGGGTATTTGGATATATACATGTTGCGGGTATTTGTATATATACATGTTGCGGGTATTTGTATATATACATGTTGCGGGTATTTGTAAATATACAGGTTGCGGGTATTTGTATATATACAGGTTGCGGGTATTTGTATATATATATATATATATATATATATATATATATATATATATATATATATATATATATATATATATATATATATATATATATATATAATATATATGTTGCGGGTATTTGGATATATACATGTTGCGGGTATTTGTATATATACACGTTGCGGGTATTTGTATATATACATGTTGCGGGTATTTGTATATATACATGTTGCGGGTATTTGTATATATACCTGTTGTGAGTATTTGTAAATATACAGGTTGCGGGTATTTGTATATATACATGTTGCGGGTATTTGTATATATATATATATATATATATATATATATATATATATATATATATATATATATATATATATATATATATATATATATATATATATATATATATACACAGGTTGCGGGTATTTGTAAATATACAGGTTGCGGGTATTTGTATATATACAGGTTGTGGGTATTTGTATATATACATGTTGCGGGTATTTGTATATACATGTTGCGGGTATTTGTATATATACACGTTGCGGGTATTTGTATATATACATGTTGCGGGTATTTATATATATTCATGTTGCGGGTATTTGTATATATACATGTTGCGGGTATTTGTATATATATATATACATGTTGCGGGTATTTGTATATACATGTATACATGTTGCGGGTATTTGTATATATACATGTTGCGGGTATTTGTATATATACATGTTACGGGTATTTGTATATGTACACGTTACGGGGGTTTGTATATATACATATTGCGGGTATTTGTATATATACATGTTGCGGGTATTTGTATATATACATGTTACGGGTATTTGTATATATATGCGTTGCGGGTATTTGTATATATACATGTTGCGGGTATTTGTATATATACATGTTGCGGGTATTTGTATATATACATGTTGGGGGTATTTGTATATATACATGTTGCGGGTATTTGTATATATACATGTTGCGGGTATTTGTATATACATGTTGTGGGTATTTGTATATATACAGGTGTGACCGACAAACCATCACAACGGATCAAAGTTCTGTCCGTAATTGTCCCTTAATGTTTAATCATATTTGTATATTGTCTCCTGAAACACCTGTCAATTAATACTTTGGTATCTGTGATTTTTATAATGATAAGAACTTCAGTACCGATACTTAATATTATTGATAAATTACATTTTAGATATTAAAAACATAATACCAAAGTTATAATGCTCAAGACGATCGTTTCTGTCAATTAGTTTTCATCAGTTGAGCTACATTTTAAATAGTGTTTCCAAAGAGAGAGTTGTATCAAACAAGGCCAAATAGTATATCTAAACATATAGCCAAAATCCGTCTAAGAGTAACCACTGTAAAAAGATGGCTATCTTAGCTTTAGAAGAAATTAGTATTTTATTTCAAATGGTGTTATCAGTGCCAAATTTTACTTTAGTATAAGATTATCAGCTGGTAGCGAGATACCAGGTACTAGGTGTATATATACACTGGGGGACTGAAACGGTCCACCAGCAGTTGCAACGACCTAGTGGTTATAAATATTATAAACATAATACCAAAGATATGATGCTGAAGACGATCGTTTCTGTCAATTAGACTTAATCAGTTGAGCTACAATTTTAAATAGTGTTTCCAAAGAGAGAGTGGTATCAGACAATGCCAAATAATATATCTAAACGTATAGCCAACATCCGTCTAAGAGTAACCACTGTAAAAAGATGTTAAAGTCAATTAGCTTATTAATGCCTTTGGGTCTGAAAAATTGAAGTCTGTGCATCCAAACTTTTTCTTTCCGTTTTGGATGCACAGACTTCAATCTTTCAGACCCAAAGGCATTAATAAGCTAATGGACTTTACGAAAATGAATTCTGCCTGATACCCTTTAGCGATATAATTCGAGCTGAAACTGATTGCAACTCGAATCCTCCATAGGTCGTTCGTTTTTTTGTTTTTTTTTTTTTTTGTATTGGAATCTTAAAAGTATGACCTTGGAATTTATCTGATACCGTGTGTAATTCGAGTTCGAACTGATGTCAACACGAATCCACCGTCGTCTTGCTTTGTGTGCGAACATGTGTTTTGCCGAATCCACCCATTACTGGAATTTGTATATGGTTTGGAACGATGGATCGAACCTGTAATTGTTTGCATCTATTTCGAAACATCTGTACGGTTGCTTGCATCTTATATATATTAATCAAATTGAAAACTCATTAGACGTATTTGCATCATTTATATACAGTTTGTAAAATTGAAAGTTTTCAAGAAATGCTTGTAGATTTTATCGATAAACTAATGATGAATAATTCCCGTTATCCCACAGGACAGTTTTAGTCCTAGATGTATTACGCTTCAGATTTAAGTGAAATTGGAATTGAAATTTAATGTAAAATTCACGTTTTTAGAGGTACAATATATGTTTTTATAAATTGATTATATTTTCAATATAATTAGATTACCTCTGAGCCAAACATTTGCATATGTAAATCGTTCATATTAGACAGAGACTGAGCCTCTGTTATAGCAGCCATAGGCGTCGGAACCGGTGGGGGCTTAGCCCCCCACTTTTTTTGCAAAGATAGACATAGGTGTTAAAATTGGGGCTTAGCCCCCAGACGTTTCTGCTGTGTGTATGTGTTTTAAGTTGGTTTAGCCCCCCCCCCCACTTTCAATTTGCTTCCGACGCTGATGGCAGCAATAGATTATTTGATAATCAAGGTGTAAGTACACCTGCAATAACAATTAAAACCCGAGTTACCAAATGTACTCAGTAAGAATTAAAACCCGAATTACCAAATGTACTCAGTAAGAATTAAAACCCCAGTTACAAAATGTACTCAGTAATAATTAAAACCCGAGTTACCAAATGTACTCAGTAACAATTAAAACCCGGACGTTACCAAATGTACTCAGTAACAATTAAACCCGGATGTTACCAAATGTACTCAGTAACAATTAAAACTCGGAAGTTACCAAATGTACTCAGTAACAATTAAAACCCGGAAGTTACCATATGTACTCAATAACAATTAAAACCCGGAATACAGAAAATGTACTCACTAACAATTGAAACCCGGAAGTTTCCAAATGTATTCAGTACTGAAGCTCAACAAAATGTTTATGATTTTAATGTAAAACACACAGAATTTATGATGCTGCAAATGAACATTTTTTGTATATTAATGACTGATAACATTAAATTATGATGGAAATTGTTGCTCATTTGAAGAAAACTTCGAAGTATCGATTTTTTTATTACGTACTCGCATTTGCGTACCGAACTTAATGTTTTCATTCATCTCTTATACGAAAAAGCGTAAAAAAAGTACGATGCAAAACTTTATATGTGTATGATGAGAGACAATAATTTATGTCTTATTAAATCAAATCCTGAAATTTTACAAACGACTATTGAGTCTTGAGTATACTTGATGACTTTGCGCCCCGATTACCTGAGGACTAATGATTTGTTTCTTTAATGTCTAATTAACATATTACACTTATTTTAGATATGTAACAAAATGTAGGCAAAGTGTTTTGAAAATTTCAGCCGGTCAGCAGGTAAACTGGCAAAGTTGCATAGTCAGGTAAAGTTTAAATGGGGGTATTGACTTAAATCAAAATACTTCCTAAAACAAAGCGTTCGACTCTTACTACTGTACGATGAAGACAGCTACCTATTAGGTATTTGCATTATCCAGAGTTACCATCAATCGTAGCAGGTTGATTGTGATGACATTTGTTTGTGCATAAAATTAGAAAAATGAGACTTAAAGCAAAGTCCTTAGGCCATTAAAGCGCCTTATCTACATTGCAAGAGGTATGTATCATTGGTCAGTGGAACTAAACTAAATCTCTACATCAGTGAAAATGTATTGATAGGAATAATTTACATATTTCATCGATCGATGACATTGTAAACATTTGTTAAAATAATGTATTTCATATAATTCAGCAGAAATGGTTGTATTTGTGTTTACTAGAATCGACTGTTGAAATGAAAAAAAAATAAAAATAAAAATCAACGAGCAACTTTGAAGTGCGTACATCGTTACTTTGTTTTCAGAATGAAAGGTAAAACTGTATTTCTTCTTCTTTGATCGTTTGTTCACTGCACATAAGAAAACAGCTTCTTTGCAATACGACAAATGTTTTATAATACAATTTTCTAATACATGTTTTTGTTTTCTTTGAGGAATTACAATGGTTTCAATTGAAATTTGACTCGTTAAAATGTCACTTTTCGTTCCATTTATAAGATGACTGTAAAAGTTCGAGTGCGGTTCCACATATTTTGACGTATACTTTGGACACAATTGCTGTACGGGGTTCACTCTATTATATGTATCACACCTGTTGTGATGTAGGATTTAGATTTATACGTATCACACCTGTTGTGATGTAGGATTTAGATTTATACGTATCACACCTGTTGTGATGTAGGATTTAGATTTATACGTATCACACCTGTTGTGATGTAGGATTTAGATTGTCAGCTTTATAATTTCTAGTTTCTAATACAAAACGTTTGGCGAATAAAGGTACTTCTTTTTTAAAAGTGTAAGTTATTAAGCGGTATTGGTTGGGAGAGCTCAATATCAATGTAGACATGCGCAGAATCCGATCTATATCCTGTGTTGCTTTGCAGATCGTGCATTCTAAGTAAATACACCATCAATCAGTAGTCCCTTCTGTCAAAAATCCAAATCACACCAAGCAATAGAAATGTGTATTATTATGTAGCATATAGCATTAGCATAATTTGCATCCAAGATAACGTATTTTCGTCTGTTTGATCATGATTTACCTCCCTTTTATTGACTTGCTCTAATTCATTTCATCGCAAACAGAGTTATCTCTCTTTATTATTGGGACAAAAGGAATAAAACGTGTTTTGCATAGATGATTTTAAAATCTTGTCGTCTTTAAGTCGGCAATTTGCAAATTTCAACAACTGATACAGTATGCTTAGATTTAAATAATAAATTAAAATGCAGGCTTAATGTATGTGTTAAAATGTAAGAAATATTTACAATATGTTTTGTGCACTTATATCTGCGCAAGTATTTTACCTATTTGGACAACTCGACAGAAAAAGTGAATGTAGATTATTATCCCCAGTCATCAGAAATTGCCGTTTATATTGCATATTGCTCATATGATAAAAAGAATCTCACCAGAGGCTCGCAAAATGGAATGTGTGTTGTATAATGACAGTTCT
>BROG01000956.1:0-92500 GCA_030159075.1 Atrina japonica
ACTACTGCTACTACTACTACTATACACACAAATAAAGATATATAATGAAAAAATGTTTGATAGAAATTAAACCAGAATTGTACTGGTTGTAGATTATCGAACAAAATGGATGAATGTATGGTATCATCAAAGTAATATGTCGACGAATATCAAAATAACCAGAAATGACATCATGTCGCTGGGGATATTTTGCAAAGGAATCGGCGTTAGTGGAAATAAGCGTCTATCAAGTTTATGATAGGTATTCCTTGATCACATCCTGAAAGCAAAATCGAATTATATATGTAATCATCAGAGTTAATATTTGTATGGCTATATGAAGGTGAAAGCCAGAGTCTGAATATTTTATTTATTATAAAATTAAGAGTAGTTAATTAAATTACGTAGGTCACAAATAAAGACATCAGAACGCCATGGCTAGTCATGTTGGTGAACCATATTTACGAAACTGCAACTTTGCACTTTCAAACCATATGTAAGAAACTGCAACTTTGTACTTTCAAACAGTGAGTTTGTGTACACCATTTATAGGCCGTAATGATGTGCAACAATCTTTATTCGCAGTGTGAAATAGCTTTTCATAGTTTATTATGTCGACGGAAAGTATATAAAAATCACATAAAGCTGAAACAGATGCTGTAGAAGCAGTAAAGTACACAATAAAATAAAAACACAAAATGCTTGTGTATTCCAGCATCATTGATTCATAAACACATTATTTTCTAATGGTTTCCAAATTAGTGTATCACTACAGGAAATTAGATAAGTGGAAATTAAATGAGAAAGAAAACACTTGATGACAATTATGATAAATGTACATATTTCAACTGTATTTACTATGCTTATATTTGTTGTCGTTTGCGCTAAATCCAATGTAGTGACAGTGTACGATACAAGTACAATTTGGAGTGGTTCATTGCCAGTTTGTGGCCGCACTTATGAAGGATTTGTAGATATATTTGCAAGTATTTGCCACCTCATCATGCTTCATTGGTAATTTTCATGTCTTTATAGATTAGTCTTCCATAGACGTTTTATGTCTATGTAATTTGAAAATTACCATTACCCAGATCTGAGAAATTAGAATGACAACATTTTGACATCTTAACGTAATCGCATATAGATAAATGATACGACATAGTAAAACCAAGACGTGTCGAATATTCAATCGCAATGATCATCTTAAAGTCAAATTTCTGTTTTGGAAAAAAATAACTTACCTTGGTTATTTACTGGAAGAGGAAAAAGAACACGACTATGCTATCGTGTGTGAACAATTGTATTTGAATCATTGCATGTTTTTCATGAAGTTTTAAAGTAGAATACGGACTCTCTGGGGTACATGTTCAGCAAAACTAGTACTTAGTACTTTGAATCACTGAAACATAACTCCGTATTGAAATCGGAACACTCACGCGTTATAAATACATCAATTCAAACTTTAGTTCCTTCGGTTACCTAGTTTTCGATATCGATCAGTTTTATATTGTCTCTCATGTTTGTTAAAACACAATATTGATTAAAAATGTGCGTGATGAATTTTTCTTTAAGAAATTTCTTTTAAATTGATAAATTCCTGTCCATCAAGCCCAATTACTTTCTTTTTCCGTAGTTGAAATGCCATTATTCAAATTTTTGTCAATGTCATGTGTGACTTAAATTTGACGAAAATGATACTTGTTAATTCGAAAAGACGTCAATTGCAAGTAAACATGCCAAATCTAAATGCTTATAAATGTTTGCATTGTTGTTTTATCAACATATTTTAAATATCCTTATCTTTTAGACTTTCACCGTGAGGCACATTGTCATCATCATCATCGTCGTCGTCGTCGTCATCGTCCTTGTAGTCGTAGTTGTTGTCGTCATCGTCAACGTTGTCGTCATCACCACCACCACCACCATCATCATCATCATCATCATCATCATCATCAGCAGCAGCAGCAGCAGCAGCAGCAGCACCGGTACCAACACCAGCACCGGTACCAACACCAGCACCAGCAATACAACAGCAGGAGCAGCATCATATGTATAAATTGACTTTAAACTATTAACTGATTGTGGATTACATTATCAAAATATTAGTTCCTATGTATCACCATCTGTGTCTTCGTCGATTTTTCAGCGGCAGTGTGATTTATACTGCAAAATAGATATCAGCATTCACAAGTAAAAGAAAATAATAACCGAGTCAATTCTTCTGTTAATATTGAATATTGGGTATCTTAAATATTACACATTCGTTTTATTATGGCTGATTCGATACAAAGTTAGATTACAATAGCAAACTAAGTTTTGCCTTTCTTTAGGTTTGTGTCTAAAAATTGAGAATGATTTTAAAAATATCATGGGTATAGTAGTCTTTCATTTGCATTAGACATCAATGGATTAATGCAAATGTTTGCCATTATTTTATTGTCTTGTTTGAAGAAAAAACATGCATAAACACTACACGCACACTTTGCAAATATAGACTATATAGCATATAGGCCCTTATTTTACTGTTTGGATAACGACCATTGAGCCGCGGACTATAAAGCTGTCCCCAGATAGATAGTTGCAATTTATTAGCTTCAACCATTCATACGAAAGGTTTGTCATGGGAATCAGTAGTATTTTTAGAAGGTCCCAAGATGGAATTGATTATCAAGTTCTCTTTCATATAGTTTACATATGTAACATATATGTAACAGATGCTGTATCATACTCCAGGCTATATCATGGTAAAGGTATGGATTTGCATTTGTGTACTCAAAGGATGGTCTAGTTAAACATTGCCAGAAAATAATTAAAACACGAATAGATAAAGCACATGTCTCATATTTAGCTGTGTATAGCGATCCATACCAAAATATAATAAAAGCATGAATGAATATATTGTGCATAACAGTTATGTATCGCTCTGTAGAATATGTATATATCGTATTCCTCTTTACAACAAAAAGAGTTACATCATTGTATAAATGTATGCTTCATATAGAGATTTCATGAGGAAATCACAAGCTGTTGGTGGGTGGACGTATATTTAGACTATGCAATTATATTGGCATTGACAGTCGGTCTGAACATGGGGGCCAATGTTTCCAAATTTACTTAATACTCATGTTCAGCTGGTAACGTCTTATTTTGACTATAGAGTTGTTTGTAAAACTTACGAATCTGACCGAATATAGGACACACATTCTTTAATCTTTTCATCATTTGTGTAAAACATTGGGTTCAAATTTATGAAATTCAGATAAAAATTGAATATATATCTTGGATACCTCTGATTTAATTTCATATGGAAGGGTAATAAAAATGTTTGTATGCTTACAAAGCTACCCACATTTTTATCCGTATGATCTGATTGCAGCGGAAGAATTAAACGAAAGCGTAGTTCGGGTGGAATGCTACAGCTACAACGATCAAATGTTGTCTGATGATACGGGTAGAAACATTAATGTGGCTTTGTATTTTTTAAATTCTCCTTTTTTATTTCATTGCGTACATATATTAATAGAGGATATTTTTTCATTTTTGATAAATGACATTATTATTTCATCGCGTGAGGCAGAAGATCACATATCTAACATTCCTGCGTGAGTTCCATACACTACATTTTCATACAAAATTCTCATAAAACAAGAAAAAGTAATACAAAAAAGGTATTTTGATTGGCCGAATGGAAATAACAAAGTTATAATGGTTTTACATAGAGTTCCCAAGCTTATATGTCACTTCCAAAAATGTAATACTAAGTAATATGCAAGGAAGTTTCGACATATCCAACGTATCTTATTACAGTGCAATACGACGTTACGCATTGCACGGACGTATTAAACGCTGTGTTATAATTGCATGATGATGAAATAGGATATTTATTTAGTTTTTCTCTGTTTAACTTAGTAGAATATTTATTTTTTTTTTCTGTTTAATCCAGTTTTCCTCAACATTTGCAATAGTTGGAGAAAAACTAGCTTTAACTTATCATTGTAGTTTTCAGGTAGTGAATGGAATTAACCATTGTAAATATCGGGTTAACCGAGAAAACTCACTTATCTTATTTTGTCATTGTTACATCTGGTTTAGCTCGTCATGTTTGGCTTACCTTTATAGGACATATATATCGCCCCCTTCGTATATATGAAGATAACCTAAATGAGATGAAAAGAACTAGAATAAGGAGTGAAAAATTCAGATGTTTACGCGATGTTTTGTGAAAGTTTTGCTATCATATTATCTGGCATTGCATGGTAGCATTTTGTCTCTCGGAAATTTACATTTATATTAAATTTAAGCTCAACTGATGAAGCTTTATTGACAGACACGATCACCCTGAGCATTTGGTTTTTACCTCTCCTGTAAAACTATAACTTTGGTATTGTTAATACATTTATATTTTTATTCACATCATTTATAATTCATTTCGGTTATTATCAGTTCAGGTAATATTTCTGTTGAATATTCGCATTGTTTGTTGCATTAAGACCGCGCAATTGTTAGTCATTAACGGGAATCTGGTGGTGTAGTTTAACGTATTTTCCCCGGTTAAACTATTTTTTTTATATAAGAATAGGTTCAAATTATTTTTGAAACTTTGGCGCGGTACAACCTCATTGTTTGTTGCGTTATGACCGCGCAATTGCTAATCATTGACGTGAATATGGTGTAGTTAAACATATTTCTCCGTTTGTTTGTAAAATTAGGTTTGAGGTAAGAATGAAGAAGTACCAATTAATAATCGAAGCTCAAGTCCATTAGAACACGACGAATTAGATGTGCAATGGTCTCAATATCAAGAACAACTGCGATTCCAAAACCGGATTGGACCAGGAGTCCGGAAGGAGACAGCATCCTCTGTTGGCATGCCACACCCGTGGCAAATGTTCCATGGAAACCTTTCTAGTACGATGAACGGGTCAAATTCCGTGAAAAGGTCAAGTTTGGTGAAGAGGTCAAGTTTGGTGAAAAGCACGATTAGCGAATAATGAAGTCAACTAGGTTCAAATATAAAAAATCACCAAAGTATAAATCAATAGAATGTCCAGGACATAGATACAAATCCGGTCAAAATGGACAAACACGGACTTCTGGAAACCAAGATGTGGGATCAGATACTATGGAGGAGTAAGCATCCCCTGTCGACCGGTCACACCCGCCGTGAGTCCACAGTCAAGTCCAATGAAATACGTGAGGAGTGTATCCTCGTCACAATTGGTACAGACGTCTCAACAACCGCCAATGAAAAGGCAACTCAACATTTCGCTTAGTGAAACAGAGTAATCGCAAACAAGACTATTATACCGACCGTAAAATTTGCGGAAAGTTGACATTAAACGCGGTTTTCGATATCCCTGTGTCAATAATTTGTCAGTGAGTAGTTTACCTCTGTATATTAAATCTTCATATGTTGTACACGCCCTGGCATATCGGATCATTTGTGAAATATAAACTCCATATGCGGATCACTGAGGGATATTACTACTTAAATGTTACGATGGGAAACCCGAAATTGTCGCGTTTGTCGTATAGCTTAGTTGCTATTTTTCGGTCTCTGTTAATATTAAGTAAAATGTCTAAGTATGAAGCGTGTGTGCTTGATTCTGTTGTATCTTTAATTTCTAGTTCATCTAGAGAAATGTTTTCAATACATATTCTCAACTCTCCTTGTAAGAATTTAAAAATCTATCCATGGAATACCTTCGGATGGACAACCAGATTCCTAACAGTTAGATGTCACTAAACACAGCCATGGAGGATTCTATTAATCAATATGTAAATAGAAGAATAGTTTAAATAATTAATGTATCTTTACTTTTCAAAGAAGGTACATTAAATATTGATTAATCATTTACTGTTTTGTAAATAAAAAGTATAGCCTTTTTGACAGACACGAAATATTTATGATAATGTTTTATGCGTTTTCATGAACATGCTTTCAGAAAGTTGACCATGAAGATGCTATCCTTAAATACTATTAAATAATAAAACCAGTCACTAGTTTTGTGAAGTCAAAGTGAAGTTAAATGCATCATTGTATTTATCATTATTTTTCAACATATGGATTGTGTCACCCATAATAGCCTCATAATGATACCCGATCACGACTTTGACCATTCAGTTATCAAACACAATTGGCACCAAGTTCAGGTTGTTTAGCAAAGGAAATATCCCATTTGTAAATGGGATTTTAGAGACCATGAATATATAAAAATCACAGATACTGAAATTTTACCAGAGGTTCATCAGACGGTATATAAATTTGGTGAGAATTGGAGAAATTCGTAACTCCGGAAACACCAGAGGGGGGTTAGCCATAGTAAACATTCCCTGTCCACATGTCCCAGTCACACTCGCCTTGAATACCACAATCGATTGAATATAAAGCAAGTAAGGGATATATATTCGTGACCATTTGTAAAGCGGATTCAGCAATTACTGCCAATCGACATTGGTGATTTAACATTCAGTGAGTTATAATAATTGCTAACAAGATCTTTACAACGACCGTAATATCTGTGAGATGTTTACTTTAAACGCAGTTACTCGTACTGTTGTGACAACAATTGATCGGTAAGTAATTTGCCTCTGTATATGAAATGTTCATTTTATGTTTACGATGTCTGGCATATCAGATAATCTGTGAGATATAAACACCATATGCAAGCATAAGGGGATATCATTACTATTACTACTTAGGAGATTGATAACATAGAATTCGAAATCATCACATTTGTCGTGTAGTTTTGTCCATTAATTCTATATAGTAAATAAAATGTCCAAATAGGAAACATGTGTGCTTGATTCTGCGGTGACCTCGATTTCTAGTTTGTAGATATATCGCATTATTATACGTATAAAAATGGTCATGATTAATTTTTTTACTGCCATTATTATATTACTGTCTATAGTAAAAAAAATAACCAAATAGGTTGGGTAAAATAGATATAGGACCATATGTAGACTTAGACAAACATTATTTATAGTTTTCCAACAGATTGTCGGCATTCCAATGGGTACCAGTTGAGTACCTATTTTGGCTTACATCTTTTTGTAATCATATGAAGCGGAATGAATACAGTCTCTGCTCTCCAAAAGAAGTTGGCATCTCGGCACAATTTTACTTGCAGGTTTATCGATGACGCCCTGTCTATAAATAATTCAGAATTCCAGAATTTCCTCTGTCAGATATATCCTGTTGAGCTAGAGATCAATGAGACGACAGAGAGCAACACATCTGCTTCTTACCTAGATTTATTCCTGTCGATTGGAAAGGTCGGTTAACTTCACACCTCCTTTTATGACAAAAGCGACGATTTCAATTTCCATATTACGAACTTCCCTTTTCTAAGTAGTAATATTCCATCTTCTTCTGCCTATGGCGTTTCCATTTCACAACTTATACCTTATGTCTCATTACTTCTTTATTTTTACTGATGACCGTATTTAACAGGAAATTATTACTCCTCTATGATACCTGAACCCATCTCTGGTTTTTCAGAGGTTCATTCAGTATTCACCTAATTTGTATATGTATCCTGGACGTCCTGAATATTTACACTTTTGTATCTGATATTTTTATGTTTTATTACAGTTTTGTAATTGGTTTTTATATCATTTATGATATTTTATTTCATATTTGTATTCCGTGATGAAGTGTGATTACTTCCTTCTAACGCAAAGATGAACATCAAATAACCGATTCTAATTTCGTCATTGTTCTACTTTTATAATCATAAATACTTTGCTTACATATATGTTTCTATTATATATCAAACCACACTTTCTAACAGTTATATGAGAAATACAGTGTATTAACTGTACCTGAACTGAAATAGTAGTTAAAACACGTAGTAATATTATTATATTAACAAGTAGTAATATTAATACATTATTGCTACAGAGAGAGAGAGAGAGAGAGAGAGAGAGAGAGAGAGAGAGAGAGAGAGAGAGAGAGAGAGAGACAGAGACAGAGAGAGAGACAGAAACAGAGAGAGACAGACAGACAGAGACAGACAGACACAGAAAGAGACACAGAGAGAGAGACACAGAGAAACAGAGAGAGAGAAACATAGAGACAGAGAGACAGAGTCAGAGACTGACAGAGAGACAGAGACAGACAGAGAGACAGTGAGACAGAGACAGAGAGAACGACAGACAGAGACAGAGAGAACGACAGGCAGGCAGACAGACAGACAGAGACAGACAGACAGAGACAGACAGACAGACAGACAGACAGACAGGGAGACAGGGATACAGACAGATAGACAGACAGAGAGATTTTAAAGTGTAGATGCCATCCATGTAGATTCGGTCATACATGTGTTATTCTTACAAGTGTTAGTTACTGACATGAAGTGACATGAAACAGTCAACTTTATTGCCAATGGTAAGTTTCAAAATCTGTAAATTGAATGGGAGGGAAATTCAGCCTACCTTCGTTGTGAAGGTACTGAAAAAGTTCATACTAATGTTATGGCAGAACAACAGCTATACACATGTTATATAATACATAATCCTGTTTAGCATGTGGTGTTGATGTGCGGAACTCACATTTCAATGTCATAACTAAGTAACGCTAAAACAATTAAAATAAATCATGCTGCATTTATGGTTTTGAAAAGAAATAATGGTGAAAGTACCTGACAATCAGTTTTACTTTCTTCAAACCAGTTCAAATATATATCTTCTATTGTAACTGACACTCAAATGTAGGTGCAAACAAACAAACAAACAAAGGCAAACAAACAAACATAGTCGTGTTGTTGAATATTCGATCAGATAAAAAGAAGAAATGACTGTTATTTGCATATTCTTACGTTAATTTTAATGATTTTATATTTTTCACCTCAGGTGTGTTGATGCACTTGCCTCATTAGAATAATTATGTAACACATATGTGAATATGTTGATAAACAAGCGGTTTTATGTTGTATAAATAATACATTCATAATATCAAATGCTTTTTTTTATTTTTGCAGACATTACTGAACACAAGTTAATTTTTAACTATTATTTATTCACGCATACATATGTTTGATAAATCTGTTCATGCAAATATCTGTCATTGCTAGAATTTTCGTATTTTCGCGTCCACTTATACACTTAAGTGTATGAACACAATACGTCTTACGCCGACGCTTAGTATAGGACATTTTACATTACAACAATATATTACAAGAGGCATCGCAAATGAACTGTATGTTGAGGGACATATAAGATTATATTTACATACCAACTGATATTTCCTTCATTGCAAATATACAGACCGGTTGCATTTATATTCAATGCTTAATACACAGCTGTTCCGCTGTTACGGCATATGAAAACCTCCGCCCGAAAAGTCATATATATATAGAAAGGGACAAGTAAAATATCTGTGAAAACGAGGACCATTTGATGGATAAATATGATTATCGCCTACCGACCCGATTACACTAAGAGTGAGTTTGGAGTCAAATGCAGAACAAAGATAATGTTTAACGCTCTAACAGAATGACTAATGCGATTAGATATTATCTTTCAAACAATTAATTCAGAAATTCAGATACGAGAATATCGTATTGGAAATCAATGTCATTAGATTATTTGTAAAGCATCAAATTTAAGCGAGATTTCTACGTGATTATGGAAACAATTTATCATTACTTATTACGATGTAGTGTACCTAAGAAAGTAATTATCAGAAATGTTGGAGTCTAAATTTAGGAGAGAAATACGGAACTACGTAATACGAAACTTAGTCATTTTTACCATCTTAGATATCACAGTGTTCTCCTTACTCATTCATATTTGTGGTTATAAAACTGCTTCTGTTAATTGTTTGTTTTTAAAAACAAAATTAAAGTCAGTTTGGTAAACAACAGTTTATGAAAAGGTATATGTCGGCTTTAAAATGAGTGGGTAAAATTGGCACACAAAGCAAAATCCTCCTAAAATGTGTACCATGTAATAACGTTGATTCTATTAACATTCCAAATTATTTGAAATATAGAGCATGAAAAATGAAGAAGGCATTTTGATTAAAACAATTTACCAATCAGGAGGGGCTTATTGTAGATGCATATTGTTTCGGCATTACTTGTTTTTGCTTTAAGGTAGAACTCTTGACAACTGAATGTATTGATGTCGTTTTTAGAGCGTAACAGAAAATTCATTTTAATTAAAATTCGTTTAATTATTCTTGACATAATTTATAACACAAATATTCGTTCATACTGCAAATGGCAAGAGTACTAATATACCATGTGATTTACTTGGAATTACAAATTGCATTTGTTGTTGATTCTTTCGTCAGTCTAGACAGGCAGGGATTTGATATCATAGTAATTTATATTCAACCTCCTGCAACCACATGAAGACATATCATTACAAATATTTCCCGTCTTGTCAATGAACATATATGATGTGCATATAGTCAAATACTGACATATTTCATTTTCATTTCATTTGACCGAGATATTCTGACGTAATTGCAATTGTACAGAATGATATCATTGACTGTCAATTGTTTATATACACCGAACGAGCACTCAAATGTGTGTACATATTGTAAATCCGGTTTTATTCGTGAGGATTTTATTTAGGCGTAATTTCGCGAGCACTTGCTAACAAAAATAAACTTATCCCGCAATGCAGTATGATAATAGTCTGACGAAATGGGCATTCGAAATCGCGAAAATATCATTTCGCGAATATATTTGGAACCTTGTATCGCTAAAATGAAGTTCCGCGAAATATTCTAGATTTACAGTAATCTGATGGTCTATGGAGAGTTGTAAGTGTATAATCGAATCAGTAAGATTAATGGCTTGTAGCAAATTAGAATAAGCAATTTTGAAAAAAATCAGTAAAAAACGAATAGCTCTAATCATTGTATGTTTTGATCGTACACTAGTTATGAGAAGTAGTTAGCAGTTTTTATGGAAGTGTTATTATGTCGTGAGTGACTTCGAAGTTACTACCAAGCATAGTTTTGCACCATCCTTGAAGCAGTTGAATATGCAAATAAAAAAAAAATGCCGACAGGAGCGAAATGTCCCCGCATTAAATTATCATAGACAGGTGCTTGCATGTTAGATATTTAGCTTGGATCACGTACTCCCGTTTATTTCAATTTTTGCCCTCTTATCTAAGGGAGAAAATGATTTAAATTAAATATGCCGAACATTTCTAGATATAATATATTTATCACATTTATAGATTATTATTTTCTATATCGTCAAATTATTTCAATTTCGAATTCAGAACAAAATACTGTAAAATATCTTCTTCTCAAACTGAAGTTTTATTGCCGTCTATTTTGTGTAAATACAAGTACATAGGCATTAACAAAGGGGGCACATTTACTGCTCATAAAATGGCAAACGTTTTCTGGAAGACTTGGTCTTGCATCAATATTAACAATGTTGGGCACACATATCACTGGTTTTGAAAAAAATTGTTTGTCGATGATTCATGATATAGCACGTAAACATCACATCAATAAGTTAAACCTTGTCTGTGGTCAATAAAACCTATTTCTCATCCACTTAAATCAAGTTCTTATCATTAATTCGCATTAAGTTGCGAAACCTAGGTTTGACTGAGAAAAACTTGCTGTAACAAAAATGAGTTTAACCTAGTTTTTCTTAGTATTAATGTATGTTATTTAGGTGCAGGTAAACTATGTTTTTCTCCCGTGAATTTAATTTCTACACATAAACCACATAATTGAGATGAACATAATTTATATATTATAATTTATATATATATATATATATATATATATATATATATATATATATATATATATATATATATATATATATATATATATATACATATTTTTGGAATTATTTCAGATCATGCATTATCTATCCTTGTATTGATTAAAACTATGATTTGAAACCATTTACAAATAAGGCAGATGGAAAGCGAATACAGGGATATCTATAGACTATCATACTGATATACGGGGTTCCGTGACATAAAAAGAATAACGATTATATCAAATACAATTATCAAAATCATTCTAAAAATAAAATTGAAATAAAATGAGGAAAATACTTATCCATTTTCAAAATCACTGCTGCAGACTGTTACCAGTCATCCACAAATGATGGCGACCACGGACACATGCAGAGTTTTGTATTCGTTCTGTCGGTTAAATCATAATCAGAATCTGATAAAGTCTTTCTTAAAAAACGGAAACGCTGTCAATTTGCCTTGTTATGCAACATTCACTATCTGGAACGCGATGTGCTGTCCGATAGGAAATAGAAAATCGAGATAAACTATATTAAATATGTTTTTTACTATTTCTCTGGGGGTATGAAACCATTCTTATACGTTCTGGTGGTAAGAAAAGTTTGCAGTTTAAGAAATAACCACTTTTATTAGATTTGCCCACTTTCCCTCAGTGTAAACATTTACTTCATTTTGTGTCCCTGGTGTTTTATATGAATGAAAGATATGCTTTGCTTGCAGTATTTTAGAAGTATATCTAAATTGCAGATGTAGATTGGTTGCTAACGTATTGAAGCGAGGAACGAATGTTTTATATCATATGACTCATCCTTGTAGTCAAATTAATGATGTTTAATGTTGCAAAATAAAATGTTGCAAAAGTCAAAAACACTAATACGAAATGAAAACAAGAAAACCACATCAACAACAGCTTAATCATCGTCAACAACAGGAACAACAAGAAGGAAAACAACAACAACAGCTAAATCATCGTCAACAACAGGAACAACAACAAAAAGGACAACAACATCAACAACAGCTTAATCATCGTCAACAACAGGAACAACAACAAAAACAACAAGAAGGACAACAACATCAACAGCTTAATCATCGTCAACAACAAAAACAACAACAAAACAACAAGGACAACAACATCAACAGCTTAATCATCGTCAACAACAGGAACAACAACAAAAACAACAAGGACAACAACATCAACAACAGCTTAATCATCATCATCAACAGGAACAACAACAAAAACAACAAGAAGGACAACAACATCAACAGCTTAATCATCGTCAACAACAGGAACAACAACAAAAACAAGAAGGACAACATCATCAACAGCTTAATCATCGTCAACAACAGGAACAACAACAAAAATAACAAGAAGGACAACAACATCAACAGCTTAATCATCGTCAACAACAGGAACAACAACAAGGACAACAACAGCTTAATCATCGTCAACAACAGGAGCAACAACAAAAACAACAAGAAGGACAACAACATCAACAACAGCTTAATCATCGTCAACAACAGGAGTAACAACAAAAACATCAAGAAGGACAACAACATCAACAGCTTAATCATCGTCAACAACAGGAGCAACAACAAAAACAAGGGCAACAACATCAACAACAGCTTAATCATCGACAACAACAGGAACAACAACAACAAGGACAACAACAGCTTAATCATCGTCAACAGCAACAACAACAAGAACAGCAACAACAACAAGACAACAACAGCTAAATCATCGTCAAGAAGAAGAAGTAGACGAAGAAGACGAAGACGAAGACGAAGAAGACGAAGAAGAAGACGAAGAAGAAGACGAAGAAGAAGAAGTACATTCAACAAACGAACACTAACAACTCTTTTCCATAGTGCTAAACCCATCCATTGCAAAATATTGTACACATGCAAGGTGTAGTAAAAAGTAAAAAAAAAAACAGCAATAAGAAATGGCAACAACAACATCAACAACAGTATAATCCCCCTCCTTCTCCCCCTCCCCATCATCATCAACAACAACAACAACAACAACAACGAACAAAAGGCCAACAAAAAACAACAAAACAAACAACTAAACACTCCTTTCCATAGTGTTAAACCGCTTCATTCAATGTTTACGGAAAGTGCTTACTATAAAGGTGTATTCTATATTTATATCAGTACTCTAGTTTGAATTTTGATTAAGTATATTAAATGGATACCCGAAAAATGAATCAAAATACCACAAATTAGATATTAAATGATCGTAACAAACAAGATGGGACCAGGTGTCCAGAAGGAGTCAGCGTATCCTGTTAGTATGCCACACCCGTCGCAAATGCCCCATGGAAACCTTCGAGTAAAGGAAAGTTCAATTTAAGACAGAGCGACAGTTTAAGATAACAAGTATAATCCCGAGAATCGGACTCGGTTACATGATATGGTATATCTTACCTGAAATGACAAAACAATTATATTAATTAAAAGTTCGATACATCGATATATAGACATCATTTCAGTTTACAAATATATAACTATAAAATAACTGATTCACGTTATAATTAAGTGAAATTATAAAAATGTATTTACCTGGACAGGTAGTTCCCGCTGTCCTGCTCCGAAGTAGTGTATGTGAAAAAGGATAGAAAGCCGGGGTTTTTATTACAGGTATAAACAATTAGAGAAGTAAAGTGCACGGACAATTAGTGTAAATCGGATATATGTACGTTGTCCGTGTAGTATAGGAATTCGTTAGTGAGTGAAAACACAAAACACGTGGTGACGACAACAATAACAAACGTGTTCGAATGTATACAAGACACACACACACACACACACACACACACACACACACACACACACACACACACACACACACACGAGAACAGGTACGAACATCGGAATAAAAACACCCTATGACATACTCCCTCGCTGCGGCGAAGAAATATCTCCTGATATTTCAGCATTACATTATAGGCTACTGACAAATAAAATATACAAAATGTACATCAATTAAAATAAAAAATCTTTGTAACGTTTTGGTGGTTTTATGTCACGTTTGGAGCGACGTAAAACAGGTTCAGAGTGATACTCTGTGCTTTCATCTGAATTAGAACCACTCTGAAATCTACAATGACTTTCATCTTCGTTTACAGAAGAATTAGGTACCTGGTGATCATTAAGAACTTTATCATCAGAATCAGACAAAGATACAATAGGCAGTAGCATATTTCTATGCAATGTCCTATATTTCTTACCATATTGCTGTTTTACAACATACACGGGTATGTCTGAGTCAATCTGACGAACAACCACATAAGGAACACGTTGCCATTTATTAGCCAACTTATGTTTACCTTTTAGTCCAACAGTCTTGACTAAAACCCGGTCACCTGGTTTCAAAATTGACACTCTAGCTTTTAGTTCATAAAACTTTTTGTAACGACGACCTACTTTCTCAGCTACTTTAGCTGCAGTTTGGTAAGCAAATAGAAAAATATTTCTTACGTATAGTCAATATTCAAAGTTAATAATTAGAAGGTAAGTTAAATAGAGTGTAAATAGAGTGTAAATTGGATATATGTACGTTGTCCGTGTAGTATAGGAATTCGTTAGGGAGTGAAAACACAAAACACGTGGTGACGACAACAATAACAAACGTGTTCGAATGTATACAAGACACACACACACACACACACACACACACACACACACACACACACACACACACACACACATACACACACACACGAGAACAGGTACGAACATCGGAGTAAAAACACCCTATGACACATTCATATATATATATATATATATATATATATATATATATATATATATATATATATATATATATATATATATATATATCGGATCCGGTTGAGTTGCGCAGCTCAATTTTCGATGACAGTCTCACTTTCGCTGTATCGGAAGGCGTCTCCGTCTTGTGCACCAGAATCCTGTGATTTTTCAGAAAATTCAATCGGAGAAAAGAAAACTAGTATGTACTAAAAGCATTTCCCCAGTATTGGTTGTGAATTTGACTAAAAAGGTCTACTGCAGTATGATTATATATAAGCAGCGGGAACTAGGTCATGCCACTCTAGGATACCGTAATTGAAAACAAGTAGTTAAAATTAAAATAAGAAATACCATTTCAATGAAGCACCATATTTACTATCAAAAGAGCATAAAATCAGCTTTAAGATGCTCTTTGTTGGTTTAAATGGTCTGACCAGATTAATTTATCCAAACAAAGCAGCTGCAAGCCCCTTGCAATCGGTATGTATGTAAATGAGAACGGACCTTCATAGTATTTTGAACCTTGTTATAAACTGTTAACACACTGCGCAACTGAATGTTTATAAGGTGATCAATTGTGGATGTGATTGTGGTTTTAGCCGTATGTAAATCGACCTGTAAATGCAAACACAATAATGATTGCCAATTTAATGATTTATATGTATTAATGATTTAAATATATAATAAATTTATTAATCTCTTATTTTAGGATTTCTCTGATAATTTGTAAAATGGTTTGTAGATAAAAATATTTTCCGAACATTTTATGTCAATCTGATCACGATGATTTACTTTGTTATGGACAAATCCGTCTTCTTCGACATGAATTAATGTACACATACTTGACAAGCATATAAATTAAAAAAATTAAATTGTTTTGCACTTTATTTCAGTATGTACTACAGGAAATGGTAGGTACAAAATTAAATCATTCGACAGCCATTTTAAACAATACCAAGTGACTTATGATTTATGGGTATTTAATAATGTCATGAGATCGTCGAAAAGGAAATGTCCCACAATATATTTAATACCTTTGCATAGTAAAAGGCGTGATATTTAACAATATTTCTCAGAACTTATTGATTTCGGTCGGTAGTTACCAAGTTTCCTATCACTATTTGTTTTATTGTAAATAGAAACAATTCATGTAGAGTGTGGTCATACTATCCCTTTAGAAATGCCCGTAGACAGACGGTCTAAGGAAATGCTTACTGCTCCATGGCACCTGATCCCACCTCTAAATTCCACGAGTTCAGTGTGTGTCCAGTTTTAACTTGTTTGTATATTGTCTTATGAAACCTCTTTTGATTATTATTTTGGTGTATGTGATTTGACTATTTCTAAACAGTTTGGACTAGAGATTTCAAGGATGTTGCTTATGAAAGGTTCGACATATAAGAATTTATGTTTTCCCTTTTAAAATGCATTTGGACTATTCTAATGACTGATACTTATACCATCCCTCAGTAACTGATATATCTACAGTATAGGTATTGGTTAATTAAGCGACATTTGTATCTGTCTCAATACCTTAAAAATAGTGGTAGTAGGGAAACAAACACTGAACAATGGCTTAGCAAAACATGTGTATTTACGTATATCAGTGTAAGTTACTGGCCTTGTGTGATACCCCTTTTTCTTTCGGAACTCTTCACTTTTATTCGAACTGCACTGATGGAGTCTTTTTGACAAAATGGTCGTGTTGAGCATTTGTTTTGACCCATTCTTAGCAAAATCATAACTTTGTTATTATACTTATTACACTTAATTCAAGGAAAACATTCACCAATCTTAGTTGATCATAATTATCGCTAACGACCTTAAAGTTCTTAGACAAAATGTAAAATTCCTATCGCCATATTTACAATCAACCGTTTGTAGAAATAAATTATGTTAAAATTAGGAGACATCAGTTTATCTTGGGTAACCTTATGCTAATGTTTATATTTTGTTTTTTGTTTATAAAAGAGGTATAAAAAATCGAATAATTTATAAAATTAAGATGACGCAGAAAAAAGAATAAGCCTTAACTTATAATGACAGATTTTAAATTTGCATATATTTTTTTCACCAAATATGTAGTCTCGTGAATTTCCTTACATTACATACATACACCTACACACACATACTTACACACACACACACACACACACACACACATACACACACACACACATTTTGCAAATCATGTATATAGTATCAGTGTGTGTTCCTGTGCGTTTTTGTGTCTGTGTATCTCTCTCTGACTGTGTGCATGTGTCAATGGTTGTGTCCCTGCGTTTTTCTGTGTCTGTGGATGTGTGTTTCACTTTGTGTCTATGTGTGGGTGTAAGTGTGTCTCTGTGTGAATGTATGTGTATTTTGTGTGTGTGTGTGGTTGAATTTGTGTGTCAATTGGTGTGTGTGTGTTTCTGTGTATTTCTGCATGTGTCCCATTGTGTATAAGTGTGCATGTTTCTGTGTCTGTAAGGATTGGCGTTTCTCTCTCTGCTTGAATGTGGGTTTGTCTGTGTATATGTGCGTGTCTCTGTCTCTATGTTGGGTTTGTTTCTCTCTTTAGTCTGTAAATGAGTATTTATTTGTATGTGTGGGTGTGTCTCTATATGTTGGTTGGTGCTTCTATTTATGTCTATGTGTGTGTGTGTGTGTGTCTCTGTGTGTATTTTACTATAATTTACGGTATATCCTGTATATTGTCTATGCTAAGGTCACACTTTGGGAACACACGCTTCATACTTAGACATTTTACTTAATATAAACACAGACGGGAAATTAGCAACTAAGCTTTACGATAAACGTGACGATTTCGGCTTTCCCATCGTAAATTTTCCACATTTAAGTAGTAATATCCCTCAGTCACCTGCATATGGAGTTTATATTTCACAAATGATCCGATATGCCAGGGCGTGCACAACATATGAAGATTTCATATACAGAGGTAAATTACTCACTGACAAATTATTGACACGGGGATATCGAAAACCGCGTTTAATGTCAACGTTCCGCAAATTTTATGGTCGGTATAATAGTCTTGTTTGCGACTACTCTGTTTCACTAAGTGAAATGTTGAGTTGCCTTTTCGTTGGCGGTTGTTGAGACGTCTGTACCAATAGTGACGAGGATACACTCCTCACGTATTTCATTGGACTTGACTGTGTACTCACGGCGGGTGTGACCGGTCGACAGGGGATGCTTACTCCTCTATGGCACCTGATCCCACCTCTTGGTTTCCAGAGGTCCGTGTTTGTCCATTTTTACCGGGTTTTTATCTATGTCCTGGACATCCTATTGATTTATACTTTGGTATCTGAGATTTTTATATTGTTAACACCTACTACGTGACAAGACGCTGTCTACTTAGTTGTCTATAAAATAACATTGAACCTTCTAATGCTGAGAGTTTATATAGTAGTTTTATAAACTCTTTGGAATATCTTTAAAGTGACTTTTTCATATACCTTAAATAAATAATACATAACAGTATACTTTAGCCTGGAAAGAATAATGTTTTCGTAAAATGAAGACTGAAATAAAATCAATTTCCGTGTTCAGGAACAAGAGTGATTAATCGCAGCCTGGGGGGTTCTTTGTTGTATAATCCCAGTCCTAGCTTACGCCTTAATTGGAAATTATAACAGCATATTCGGCTCTCGTGGCATGAATCAATATCATCTAAGGGGATAATTTCTGTCTTTCTGTGTTTTGCTTTATATCTAGATACATATGCATTTAATGCACCTTATATGATTCATATGCTATAAATCAAAATGATACACCTTTCAGCGAGACATTAGTTGCTTTTGTCGATAGGTATATATAATGTCAAGTATCTGAATTACAAATTGAATACAATTAGATGCATCTGTACGTTAATATGCCAGTTTTGATTATAAATTGTAAACGGGATTATTTTATCTTTTTATTTAACAAATGATTCGACTTTATCAGTGATGTAATGGTGTATCAATTGTCATATATTTGACAATGGAATTGCCTTAGGCACACTGTGAAATATTAACATAAAATATATATAATGTATATTGTCGCTGTAAGATGATTGTAAAGGAGGATCCGTCAGGTGAATATCAAACATATATGATTTTACCTTAAGCTTTGTGGACAGATAAATATGGGTTAGTGGACAGGTTACTAGTCAAGACGGATTATTTGTGAGATGTAAAATTAAATTATACATATTATTGAATCATTTAGTAATGTACAATATGACATTGTCTTGATAACACGATTTAAATTCTATATTTTTCCAAAACTAAAATAGTCATCTTTTTACATAATTATGTCATATTAAAGGATAATCGTTCCCTAACTTAACAACAAATGTTTATCTTTATGCAGCTATCACATCAAGGTCATGTCATAAAAGCAACATTGTAAGGTAGAGAGGAAATATAATGACATAAACTAATTTAAATTAATAATTTACAGTGTTGAAAACATTCTCAATTAAATAACATCAATTGATTTAGAAAGTTAGATCATATATAATGCATTAGATAAGTTTGCACCAGCCTTGAAATGTTTCACTTAGCCTGTTTCATTATTCAGAGGTTTTAGAAATAGAAGCCAGTGAAATACCATATGTATGTGACGTGCTGATGACACGTTAAACCTAGTTCGCTCCAGTTAAGACGAATTTCGAGATAAAATGTAGAAAAAACTGGATTTAACAAACTTGATTGGCATCCCATTTATATTATGCGCAAAAGAATAGGGTTTAAGTTAGAAAACCTAGATTAAGTGTACCAAAAGCACATAGATACTCATTGATAAGTTTGGGCTAGGTAAAATATAAACTGGGGTTTTATAAAGAAAAACTAGTTAACACATTTGAGTGATTTTAGCGCATATGTTAAAGACTAATGATACTAAATTGCCGTTGTCAAAATATCCGACTATTAAGTATTAAGTATCAAGAATTAGAAAAACTGGTATAATGAGTTACAGATTTAGAAATGTTAGAAATGGTCACATGTATAATTTAAAAAACAATGAAGCTTCAAATACAGCTACCCTAAATCACTTCTTTGCTTGTTAATCACCCATTGATTTAGGTAATAGCGTTCAGTAATATACCGTATGGCGTGACGATTATAGTCCCTTATGGATTCCAGTGATAACATAGTGATAAAATGTACGTTATCAGGATTTTATTTACATTTTGACTGGGGTGATAACGTATAGTGATATACCGTATGTTTGGACAACTATAGTTACTTATTTACTGGAATGATGACATTTGTGATATACCGGAAGTTGTGATGGCATAGGTCCCTTAATGATTGGTGTGCTAACCTTTATTGATTTACCGTATGTTGTGATGTCATTAGTCCCTCGGTGACTGGGGTTTCCACCTTTCCCTTTAGAAAATCTATTTTCAATAGGAACTCAAGTGATGAAATCTAATTGACAGAACAGTTAGCTTTAGTATTATAACTTTGGTATTATGTTTATAATATTCAATCCATGTTTATATTTATATGAACAAAACCTGATGACAAATATACACACTGACGGAAAACGGATTCTTTTCATCCTCCAATAGTGATATACCGTATGTTTTGACGACTGTAGTCACGTATTTACACGTATTTACTAGGATGGTGACCTTTGTGATATACCGGAAGTTGTAATGACATAGGTCCCTGAATGACTGGTATGCTAACCTTTATTGATTTACCGTATTTTGTGATGACATTAGTCCCTCACTGACTGGAGTTTCCACCTTCAGTGATATACCGTGTGTTGTGATAACATTGGCCTTCAGAGGTATACAGGAAGTTCTGATGACGTTAGTCCCTCATTGACTGGTGTGCCTACCTTCAGTAGTACACCGTATTTTGTGATGACATTAGTCCCTCATTGACTGGGATGCCGACCTTCAGTGATATACCGTACTCTGTGATGACGTTGGTCCCTCACTGACTGGGGTGCCGACCTTCAGTGATATACCGTACTCTGTGATTACATTAGTCCCTCATTGACTGGGATGCCGACCTTCAGTGATATACCGTACTCTGTGATGACGTTGGTCCCTCACTGACTGGGGTGCCGACCTTCAGTGATATACAGTATTTTGTGATGACAATAATCCCTCATTAACTGGGGTGATGGCATTGAGTGATATACAGTAAGTTGTGTTGACATTAAGCCCTCATTCACCGGGATAGGGACCTTCAGTGATATACAGTTGTGGGGATTTTAGTCATTTATTGGCTGGGGTACGGTGGTGACCACAAAGCAGCATATACAGTGATAACAGTCATTTCTAATCAGAGATGTATACCTCATCTGATATTATTCTCTGGTTGTCATGGACATATCAGTCAACTGTTGATATGGACCAATTATATAGTGCAGTGATGCAGTTCGTTAATGTTTTAAAACTGTTAATCATTATATCCATTCTATTATTTTATTGACCAACATATTTTTCTTCTATTTTATCTTTGCCACGGACACACATCCATGAAGTAAGGATTCCTTTACACGCCATCCGGGCTGTGGCACGGAACCTCTGCTTTTAGTATCATCCTAGCCACAGGCGACTTTCTGATGCCAAACACTTGACGAAGGATCGATCACTAAGTTTGATGCTATTCAGTACGACCCGTGACCTGAATTGATACCGAGATCTTCAGATGACAAGTTTACCACTGGGGCATGACGAGTTTTGCCGACTTCTGTGACTTATAAGTTTTTATATACCACAGAGATAAAGACCACATGTACATCGTAACGAAGGAGTAAATTGTATACAATTATATTTGTACAGGTTACTTACATATATATTGGCATAGAGCACATATATACCGTACTTCAGTGATACAAGTCACTAATACATATTATAATCATATAAATTACACATATTGTATTTGTGTCAAAGACACATAACGTAAGATAAAGAACACCTACTTATCACCGAGATAAATGCAAGTCACATAACAAGTATAGGTCGCTTGTAAACTGAAGTGGTATAGGTAAACTGGTATAACAATATCATTAGTCGCGTGGTCGTCTATATGCTACTATGATACAGTTAAGACTTGGGATAGTGGTTTATATTCTTTAAGGATGAGCAAGACACAGTTTTACAAATGTTAATATACGATTTTTGTTTTTATACTGAAGGCACGAGGGACGGCTGTCAGTCTAAAACAAAAAAATAAAAGTGTGTCATCGTATCTGTTAGTTCACAAATAAACCCGAGATTAATGTTAATATTTACTGTGTGTAAGGTCGTTTCCGCTATGAACTGACCGGTGCCTAAATATTAAGAATTACACAAAATTATATACTCATGATAATAATTAATAACCATTATACAGTCCTTACTTTTGATATTCTATTGGTAACTGCTTCTTAAACAAAATATTTCAACGTAGGAAAATTCAACGATACTCATATAATTTAATTATATTAATCAACATCATATAATATTGTGACCATTTTATACTTATAATTGAAAAAAAAATAATAGTAAACATCCAATTAAGTTATTCATATCACAAAAACTTCATTTGGCTCCAATTAATCTTGATTATGGATTTAAGTGCAATTTCTCCATTTTTTCAACATGGGTGTCTTCTGTGACTGGAGCGTAAGATCGAAAAGAATCCATTTCGCATCCACCATTTGAAACATTTCGAGATACTCTTGACAACACGGACCTCCCGAAGACTTTTTTGAACACTTTAAGCAAAACTTTTCTAAACCGCCGACCAACCGCTGTATAGATGAGAAAGTTTACGGAGGAATTTGTAACGAACAATGTGTTACTGAAAGCTAGCCACTTGATGAAATCAATTGGGTTAAAGAGAACTTCAAACTGTGCGAAAAGGCCTGGCGTTTGACAACAGATAAAAACAACAACAATAAGGACTAAAACGAGACTTAAATTGGCTTCATTGTCGTCTTGAATATTGGTCCCAAGACGTCTAGCACGCATGCGCATTAATTCCATTATAATCATCAAGTTGAGTACAGAAAGTAATGTTAATGGTATAATGTATATAATTGATGCATACATCCAGACCATGTAAACCTTCTTGTAGAACACAGTATTACCAAATGGCGTTGTCACGAGAACATAACAGTCGCCTTCCTCGGTTTTGTCCATGCATGGGGTTTTTGCCTTTGACGCAAAACATCGAGGAATGTTGTATATAACGGACACCACACAAATGACGAATAATATAATCCAAGTTTTCTTTTTGGTACATATCTTTGCTGCCCGGAACGGATGGCAGATGGAGATGTACCTTTCCACACTGACAGAAACAGTAATCCAAACATTACACTGTTGAATGGACATAACTAAGTAATTGACCGGTGTATAGATTACTGGGTAAATAACATCTTTGAAGTAAGATAATTCTCGATGAAAAAATGACAGCGTGAACGGTGTAATTGCTACAACTGCTAATATGATGATACCTGTATCCGTTAGTACGAGTGCACGGAGAAATATTATCGTTGTAGAGTGCATCTCGCGTCTCCAAAGCACAATCATTGTTAGAATATTACCGAATACGCCAAAGACCGATAAAATTGGCAATATTATCCCGGTGACAACATACTGCATATAATATGCATTCCATAACGCTGTACTATTTCCTGCCGTGTCCTGCAGAAAGCTGCCATCATATGTAAGGTTAATGGCAAAGTTTATCTCACTTATACCCATTCTGTTATATACGTACTACTCACGTTAAATATTATTTAATGAATCCATCTAGTCCTCTCTAGGTTCAACTGTACATACCGTATCTGAAATAAAAAAAAAGGTACAATAACTAACTCAGAAATTGATAAACCATTGTCTGTAAAAACGTCCTTCATACAATTTAAATCTCATAAAGTTACCTTACCTTTACCTCAAAACGAAAAAGTGCAGTCATAATTAAAACCACAAACGACGATCACTGTGTATGTCTTCCGCAGTGTTTACACAGAGAAACATATGTAATGTCAAAAGAAAGGCTAATAAAACGTCTGCTGTGCTATGCTTCTGGGGTATATCTTATTCAGTGGTTTCCTACAAACTCCGAAATGTAACCACGAGTTTAAGCATATTCATATTAGTTGAAACTAAGGTACGACCAGAAAAAATTACCGTTTGACTAGCGGTGTTAAGAATTTCAATGAGTGAGAAGGTGACGTGCATTACCAAGTGTTTTGTTCCGTCCCAGTTGTTTTATGCAAAATATCATTATCATAATGAATTCGACGATAACATTTTCATCAATGCACAACATGCTCGAGGGTATAAATTGTACGATAACCTCACAAACAGCCGGTAAAACAATAAGATTATATATATATATATATATATATATATATATATATATATATATATATATATATATATATATATATATATATATATACATATATTGTCGTCGTGATCAAGGTCACGGAAGCTTACCTTTGGGCTGTTAATTTATTAAACGAATACCTAACTAATACATCACTCACTCTCTGTCTTATTATCCGTATATATCAATTTAACGAAGTTTTCAACAAATGTCCAGAAAGGCCTATAACTATGTATATCAATATTTTAAAAACAAACCATTCCAAAAAATTCCCTGAGGTTGGAATCTAGACTTTCGTGGTTTTACGAATATCGATGGATGTCCTCATATCACTGAAGATAAGATACAAGTCAAGTCAATGCCTTGTACAATCCATTTATATCTTACTCTAAAACTTGATATCAACTGCCGACTTGTGAAAATAGTGCGTTTAACGGTTGTTTTGACATGACCACGATAAACGCATCCATCCGCTGTCGTTTTATCCATCTTTCAAATGTTTCCTTTTTTCAGAATTATCATTTATTTTATCAGTATCAAATGAAAACTTTTACGTTAAATTCCTCAACTTTTTTGAACGGTTGTCGAACTGTGTCTAACACAAGAATATTAATTTTTGTACTCTATCGAGGCATCACCCCACAGTTGGATATTTTTAACAAAAATAAAACGAAACAAATATATTTAAATTACACTGCGTTAGGTATAACAGCCTAAACATATTATGTTAATGTCAAAAACTTGAACGTCCCTTGTGCAATAGCCTCAATTTAAAGAAATTATGCATTTTAAACTTTGTTTAATATTTTTACTTTCTTTCAAGATAAACAGATATAGATAAATGAATTGTGAAGCTTGTGAATTTCAAATCTTGCGATAGCACAATTAGTACAAGCCATTCCATAGTACACATTCATTTCGATCCATTGTCGTAAACAATACTATTTGTAAATTGTATGCATGGAAAAAAATCATTTGACATTTCACATATGGAAATAGATACATTCTTTCGATTACATTACACTAATTTGTATCGTTAGTGACTGTAGATACTATCTTTTTTCCGGATCACCTGATGTCTTGTATATCTTTGTAATCACGCTTTCGGCGTTATTTGTTTATCACTAAATTTCTTTTATTTGCGCTATCTACTTTCTATATATTCACCTTCAAGAAGCAATTCTAAAACACTGATAGAGGAATGTCTGATATGTAAACGTGTTTTTTTTAAATGAACTGTAAGTACAGTTAGGTCCGGTAATTTAAAAAAAAGATAAAAAGATGTGGTAAGGAGAGAGAGAGAGAGAGAGAGAGAGAGAGAGAGAGAGAGAGAGAGAGAGAGAGAGAGAGAGAGAGAGAGAGAGAGAGAGAGAGAGAGAGAGAGAGAGAGAGAGAGAGAGAGAGAGAGAGAGAGAGAGAGAGAGAGAGAGAGAGAGAGAAGATGCCTTCCATGTAGTCTGGGTATATCATGTGTTATTCTTACAAGTGTTAGTAACTGACATATGTTTCATTGACCTACAGACTGTCAAAAGTGAAGAGATGTGAAACAGTCTACTCTATAGTCAATGGTAAATTGTTTCAAAATCTGTAAATTGAATGGGAGGGAATTCAGCTATCCTCCTTTTTGTATCTACTGGAGTGGCTCATACTAATGTTATGACAGAACAACATCTATACACCTGTTATATAATACATAATTATGTTTTAACATGTGGTGTTGATTTGCGGAACTCACATTTCAATGTCATAACTAAGTAACACAAAAACAATGGAAATAAATCATGCAGCATTTATGGTTTTGAAAAGAAATAATGGTTAAGGTACTTGACTATCAGCATTGCCATTTAGACGCCAATGAAATTAATTATATGGCTTTTGTTTGATATTATGTAAAATATGAAGATTCTATCATATGCCTGATCCCACCTTTTGGTTTCCAGAGGTCTGTGTTCTTTTACCAGATTTGTATCTGTAGCTTGGACATCCTAAAAATTTATACTTAGGTATCTTTATATGTACATGAACGGCCATGGAAGTGAAAGAAAAATTCGATGACCTTTGTTATCAATGCACAAACAAGGTAGGTTGTGCTGAACCTGTTTGATATAGTAACATGTTGACACTCTACTTTAGTGAATACTTGGGTATTATTCCTTGCAGAATATTGTATTTAGAATGATTTAAACAGTTTCGAACAATATATCTGCCCCATCTGATCTATACACAAGTATACATTATATGCAAAACCGTTACCTTGATTTACATAATAAGCTTTATAATTCTGTGTATTTCATATACAATCTTATCAATTCTGTGTATTTCATATACAGTCTTATCAATTATATGTATTTCTTATACAGTCTTACTGACATAGCCATTATTTCATAGTGAAATATGTGTAAGGAGATGTAATATAATTATAAGCGTGCCATTTAAAATGTTAAACATGTACCCTAGGTGATATATTTACAAACTGTAGATTTTAGTTCGAGTCCACGTCCGACTTAAAACTTTTACAGAAGCATCTACTATACAATCGCATAGTGTTAAACATAAGGGATAGTATATTAATAAGAAGCACCTTCCCACGTGGGAGGGGCGGCATAGTAAATAAACGTCACTTACATTGTCGATAGTCCATAATTTCAGGTGAACATTTGTGAAACCTGACATAAAATTGTGAAAATATTTGTACAAATATGAAACAAATTTAAAAACATAAACACATTTTAAGTCTTACCACACAAGTAATGTAAAAGGAATAAGAAATATAATTTATGCTCTTGTACTAACACATCATAAAACTAACCTAGAGTACACCGTACCATTAAGTTAAAGTCGAATAGAATTCATAATTTTATTCGTGCACTTAAATCAATCGTAAAAATATTTTACGAAATTCGGGATGACATTTGTTATACATAAACATATTCCAGTTCATTTACCTGTCAAACAATATATTGACATATTTTAACTGCTTTTGTTTTTACACTATCAGGAATTAATATATCTAAATGTTTCAGATCATATTCAGAATGCGACTTGAATTCGTTACCAAATATTTTATATAAAACAAAAATGTGTTGGAAGAAAATCATATACTGAACTCTAGAAATAAGATTAGCTCTCAATTTTGAGAAAAAGACTTCCAAATATGAAAACACAATGATAGAGATAAGTTACACCTCCTCACATAGATAAGACAATGTATTTTACAACAAATGCTAAGATGCACTTATAATTATTGATGGTATTTAAATACATATTAGCTAAGACAAAGATTAAGCAATCATGTATGAAATATATGTTGAGAAGATCTTAAAAATATCACATTTACTTGTTTTCTTTTTGCAAGCGCTGTCTGTTTGGAGAGACAACAGGCAAAGCCGCTTACAGAATGAAATTCAACATATATTTTCAACCAGTTTTGAATCTGTTAACCCTGTACACGAACGATAAATATTTAACACACAGGAACACACAAACGCACACACACATAAATACACACACATACACACACACAAACACACACACACACAAATATATATATATATATATATATATATATATATATATATATATATATATATATATATATATATATATATATATTATATATATATATATATATATATATACATACATATACATGCATATATATATTGAAAGCTGGTACGTGTGTGTGGCACTCTACTCTTGGACCCATTGAGGGTTAAATTTTAACCAAGGATCAGAATTTAACCTTCGTTTAAATTATGTTGCTTAAATTCAACTATGGTTAAACTATTGGTAAAATATGGGAAATGTAGCCAAACCTTGAGTCTCTGTTACATGTTTTAACCAATTAAGTGTTATATTTTCAAACTGGCTGAAAATTGGCATTGTTACTAAGATTTTAATCGTAGGTTATATAAACCTCGGTTACCACTTTTAACCGATGGATATATTTAACCAGAAGATGATCGACTGGGACCTGTTGAACAAACTCGACACGATAGCCTCAGTGCATTTTGATGTCATAGTTCTGAAGCATTGATCTAAGAGGAAGTTGAAAACGTATAGTTTTGTGTATATAACGTTATAGGGAAGTGTTATACCTGTAATGTTTTATGCGACAAAATACAATGAATTCATTTAATGTTACGATAACTATTTAAGACATCTAACGCATCAGACATATTTTAGGTGAGTAAATTGATATATAAATAATACAGTACGCGAAAGAGACGTTGTCGGAAATTTAACTTTTAAAATGTAATTATTAACGTTTTAATGTACTAACAATTAAACAGTAACATGAAATACAATATGTTCTTTTAAAGACCAACATCATCATTAAGATTAAATCCGTGTTATATTAAAGTAAACATAATGTTTTTCTTCTCATTTTCACTTCAATTACATCTTGATTAGATAACATTTGACTTACATGAAAACTCATTTTCCATTAATATTTGTTCATCGTAGCATACGAACTTCAATGAAATAAGATATGAACTATTTTAGAAATGAAAACATGTGCCAAAATCTTAATCATGAAATACATGCCCCATCATTACAAACTAAACTCGGCAAAATCAACATATTATGAATATATAAAAATATGAACACAAATGATTCCAAAATAAAAATATACATTAAATAACATCGGAAAAGACAGTATAAACTATTTCTCTCTTATGCCAACGTTTTGGCAGTCATAACAATTATAGTAAACTATTCGACATGCGCTCAGCAGTCTATATGTGCATGCAGTGCATCTCTGATGGACATACACCACCAAATATTTTCCCATAGGCCTCAATGCTAATTTACAAAACTTCAGGTCACTGTCACTCCCATGTTTATTAAATCTGGGTCAAATAAGTACCCTGTGCTGAAAGATCAATATTTTGGATAACAAAATATGCAATCAAAAGTATAGGTTGCCGTTGCATTTCTACTTCAAATTTTCACTTGTTTACAACTCGTAGTATTCCGCACCAAAGGAAAATATCTATTCTCATATGACCCCTCCCTTTCAATTTTCATCCGTCAACCCTATAATTTCCAAAGTACTACCAATATTCATGTATCTTTTTTATCACCTTAATTTCACTTATTAATGGCAAAACTAATTTTTTCATTTAATGACCAATCAGATCTCTGGGCTCATTTTACCCTCCGCACAACTTTGGGTGTCCAAAATGTCTGCGCCCATGTTGTAAACAAAGCAGGTGTTTTTCCTGATCAAAGTAGATTTTACTGTCACATGGCAATCCAGTTACATGTTGCTTGATTCATGTGACTGAAATATATCATTTTACTAACACGATATGTTAAATGGTCCATGATAAAGTTCACGTGAATCAGAAGGGTATAGAGTATAGTAGAATACTGGCAATTTGAGTGTCGTGAATTCTTCCTGACCTGGACGACTTAAGAATTTTAGATAATATATCAGAAAAACACTGACAAGAGTAATTGTCATCATGTTGTCGTTTAGTTAGTTGGTAAAAACAAAATACCGTGAAACCTTTCAAAACAAAACTTGCGATTGGAATCGACCGTAATAAATAAAAGGTTACTGCGCCCGGTTGTGAGAATCTAACAATAATAACGGAATGTATGTATTCTTGTAAAACATACGAAAGAAATGTTGAAATCAACTTTGCACTCCATGAAGATTTTGTGTAGATATACTACTGTATAATTTTGGATTCTATACATTATACTCCAATACTCTGTAAGAAACAAGAACAGACAACATACTGATTCTGTCGTTACAAGACTTCATCTCGTTAATGAAATCTAATCCGCTTTTTGAAATAGAGAATTCTTTTTAAGACTAAACATTTTTTTTCAGAATGGAACGTGATGCGGAATCTTTTAATTGAAATAATTCAAATTCCTTGCTACTGATCTAGAACAGGTATCAGAATTCGCGCGTTAATGGAACTGATAATGGTATACACGTATATGAAAAGTATGTATCCATTTACCAAAACACGACTTATTGTTGATGCACAAACGTCGCTTAGGCTACTCTAATCATTATTGGAATTTGTTTAACTACACTTTGACCAACAGTCTTTCTAAAAGTTGAATCATACACAAAGCTTCAACACTCGACGAAATATGTTGCATTACATTTTTCTGTTTTCAGTTGATATTAATTTTGACAAAACCTTGAATATTAAAAAGTATATTTCTCATTCATTTTCTAAAGCTAAGATAGTCAACTTTTTACAGTGGTTAATCTAAGACGGATTTCGGATTTATTGTTTGGCCATGTATGGTATAACTTTATCTTCGGAGAATACATATACATTTTAAATTGGAGCTCAACTGATGAAGTCTAATTGACGGATATGGTCGTCTTAGGCATTGTGGGTTTGACGTTGTGTTTATAATATTCATAAACGGAAAATACGGTGAAAAATTGTTAGGATGTGTCTGTTTCAGATGTAGATATTATTCCTATATATCAGTAATCCATTATTTGACGAAACTCAATACTTGTTCAACAGGCTATCGATCAGCATATTTATCACAAAATAGTAGCTAACAACAAACTTTCGCTGTTCTATGTTTTTATTTCATATCGGTTCCAATTTCCTGTTACAAATTAGAAGAAAAATAATTTTTCACTTCTGTAGTTTTCGTTACAAATGTACAAATTCTTCATTAAAACATACAGAGAGTTCTCTTTTTCTCTCAGCATTGTTGCTCAACACATGATTTAACTAATGATTTTTGTCACTTGCACTACTCGATCCCAGTGTCTTAATCACGTTACCCTGGTGTAAAGCAATTGATTAATAATCGGAATGAGGGAGATACTTACATCTCTCTTTCTGTTGTACATTAACTCATGTGGTGTTCAATGATTAGCACAAGGGAATATTTAGACATGGAATTTTCCTTTTTGCACTTTTCAGTATTTCACTTGCTATTTTTACTCACCGCAAATCATATTTAAATTGAGTGTCAAATTTTTCATCTAGTTAAAAAGGTTTGGTGCAATGTATTTAGGACCTACCAATGCTTATAACGTGGGACTTCTTTGAGATGCAAAGACTTCTGCAAAACAGTTATTGATGTTTAGTTAGTAACGTAGTATGCAACTAGCCAATCTAATTAAAAACCGATCTCTCACCGCTCCCGTTTTCTGATGTGTCGCGTATAGGAACTAACACAACCCGCTATGGGGTAACGTGCGGGTGACCTCTCGTAGATGTGTGATGTTCGACCAATAAAAATACGACTTACAAAAATTAATGGCGAAGAGATGATACTCATTTTATAACAAAGAAAATCGTCAGTCCTATAAAATTCATCGGAATATCTTTTGTGATTCGAATCCATCCATACAGGGTTATGAATATAATTCTGTACTGCCATATTTTGTGTGTTACGTGTTGTTTATAATGTTGAAAATATTTACATTTACTTGCCCTTTTGATCGCTTAAATGATGTAAGTCGCTTTTTTATTGGTTGAAAATGACACACCTACGAGGTCATCCGCACTTGACCCTATAGCGGATTGCGTTAGATGCTATACGCGACCCATCAGAAAACGGGAGCGATTATAGATCGGTTTTTAGTTAGATTGGCAACTAGCACACACGTATAACACCGTAGTATACAATAGCACATATGTGTAACACACACACAGACACACAGACAGACAACAGACAGACAGACACACACACACTCAAACACACGCACATATATATATATAAATAATTCAATTTCGAAATACAGTATATTAATTAAGTTATTACTAAATGTAATAATATATGCCTCAAGGCAACGTAAACACAATTCCATTAAGATGGTTTTAAAATAAAGTATACCCAATGGGCCCTGTTCTGCCAGCAATGCTTTGCCAATATAAAGTTTAAACAGTAATAACTTTTATCATAAGAATTGCTGAAAATTAGATGTTTGTTCTCAAAACAGGTACGTTTAAATAATAGTAAACAACTTTTGGAGATAAAGCAGTTTTCGTTTATGTCAAGACACATGTGTGTGTGTGTGTGTGTGTGTGTGTGTGTGTGTGTGTGTGTGTGTGTGTGTGTGTGTGTGTGTGTGTGTGTGTGTGTGTGTGTGACAGTGTAAAATGGGGCCTTCATGGCCGACTGGTTAAATTGCCGTAGTTTGAACCATAAAGTATGTTCAGCACAGGTTCAAGCCCCGCTGTAACCTAAGCTGATATTTGGAGAAGGTTTACGAGTTTACTTCCAGAAGGCCGGTTATCTCTTCCCGAGTACATTATTACTAAAAATGTTGTGTATAGAGTAATACACTAATGAAGATAAATATAGTATAAAAGGCACCTTGTTAATTCCTATTCATTTGTAGGTTTGATATGTCAAGAATTTACTTTCGAATCATATTTTGCATCTACAATTCCCAATTCCCGAGTAACTGAGAAATTTAAACCTTTTAATCTTGGGAATAAAACAATACTATCAATGTTTTTCTACGATTATCTGTGAAAACAGATCTTTGTTTTGTCTACCTTTACTTTGTGTTATCATGATATAAGTTACAATGTCTTATTTTAATGTTGTGTTGCCAGACTAAACTGACAAATAACAGGTTTTATAATAGTCAGTTTATAAATACAATGTAATCATTCATTATCTGTTAATAATATCTAAAACATTGAAATCCTGTTTCAAAAATCAAAATTGCGATTATGTTATTGAACAACACAATAAACCTGTGGATATAGCGATAAAACATAAAATGTTAATATTCATTTTAGTCTGTGAGATGTTTACAATCTAACAATACCAAATGAAAAAGGCGTCGACATACTTACAGTACCCTGTTGACATCGACCTACTTACAATACCCTGACAACGTCGACCTGCTTATAATACCAAATGTACTTGCTTACAACACCCAGGCGACTCCAACCTGCTTACAACAGCGTAGGCGACGTCAATCTGCTTACAACACCTTGGTGACATCGAACTGCCTACAAAACCCTGACAACATCAACCTGCCTATAGTAGGTTGGGTGACGTTAACTTGCTTACAAAAGCTTAGGTGACGTTAACTTTCTTACAACACCTTGCATCGAACTGCCTACAAAACCCTGACAATGTCAACCTGCTTACAACACTCTGATGACATCGACCTGCCTAGTGTAGCTTGGGCGACGTCAACCTGCTTACAATACCCTGGTGACATCGACCTGCCTACAATAACCTGGGCGAAGTCACCCTGCTTACAATACCATGGTGACACCGACTGCCTATAATACCCTGGGCGACGTCAATCCCCTTACAATACTCTGGCGACGTCGATCTGTTCTTGCAATATCATGATGACTTTAAATAGTAATTAGGCAATATCAGTAATGCGAATCTGATATATCACGTTTTAGACGTAATTATGTCATCAATATGCATTCAATCGGTTGTTTATTGATATATATTATTAAAATACACTGAAACATGTAGTACAGAAAATATGCTTATTTTATTTGTTTATTCGTGGTGTATGAACAACATTGTTTGATATATAAATACATATTTCTCATCCGCCCATGAACTTTTGTTACGACCTTGTGATAAACTGTACAGATACCAAATACCAGAAATACCAAAAATTCAGATATCAAATTGTTAACCGTAAGGAGGTGAATATAACTGCATACAAAATAACATTGAATAATCACGGATCGAGAAAACAACAGGTGGCATCAGGTGCCACGGGGAAATTCTCACAACCTTTTGACCGGTCACACCTATCGCGAGACCATAGTCAACTAAAAACCAATGTAAGAATAGTTAATAATAATAATAATAATAATAATAATAATAATAATAATAATAATAATAATAATAATAATAATAATAATCGATTTTAAACAACTGCGTGCGAACAATGAATACATCTATTTTGGAATTTTTGAATGCACAGAATGTTTCTTTGTTACGAGTACAGTGATAAGAATGCCAAGATCGTGGAAACCGATCTTTAATATTGCATTTTGGGGAAAACATCATTCGTTTAAGAAAAAAATGTTTGGAAAATCAGAGTAATATTAAATGAAAAGTATAGATTACAGTAATGTTTTTTTTTCTCATTCCTTGTGCAATGTAATATGCCACTCAATGTGTTCCGATACTAACTTTGGTATGTACTATATACATATGCAGGAAACAATTATGGGTATTTTTAAGTAATTAGTCGTTTAACTCCTTAGCATTAATCAAATTAAGTTTTTTCTTTATTATTCACATCGATGGAGGTAAGTATAAAGTACAGTGAACACATGGCTGGATACTCTAAATTCTCTCAAGTTACTGGAATCGTCTTAAAAGGTATTTAATCAATGTTAGCACTATTAATATAAAAAACATGTTTCATAGAGGGCGTAGTTACAGACAAATTGATTAGTGAAATTTGTAAGACAATAAGTAATAAAACACTACTTTTTAACAATCAGTATCTAGATCCTTATCAGAAACTCAAGGCCCACATTACTAATATTCCATTTTATATTCAATTATATTATTTTAATATTGAAATATCGCGGTAAAATTCGAAACAAGGTTAGTAATTTCCCATTCAATCTTATTCAAAAAGAGTCTAGAGTAAATGTTGAGTTAATGAATAACATAAGTATAGTTAAATAAAAATAGATTGTTATTACATAACAAATCGACTCTGGATATTTTGAAGTATTTGTGTATTGCAATGACACTATAAGGATGAATGATGATCCATATTGAAATATATATAAAAAATTTCAGATACAAAAGTATAAATCAATAGAATGTCCAGGACATAAATACAAATCCGGTAAAAATAAACAAACATGGACCTCTGGAAACCAAGAGGTGGGATCAGGTGCCATGGAGGAGTAAGCATCCCCTGTCGACCGGTCACACCCGCCGTGAGTCCACAGTAAAGTCCAATGAAACACGTGAGGAGTGTATCCTCGTCACAATTGGTACAGACGTCTCAACAACCGCCAATGAAAAGGCAACTCAACATCACTTAGTGAAACAGAGTAGTCGCAAACGAGACTATTATACCGACCGTAAAATTTGCGGAACGTTGACATTAAACGCGGTTTTCGATATCCCTGTGTCAATAATTTGTCAGTGAGTAGTTTACCTTTGTATATGAAATCTTCATATGCTGTACACGCCCTGGCATATCGGATCATTTGTGAAATATAAACTCCATATGCGGGTGACTGAGGGATATCAAAACCATGATCTGCGTTTTTTGTATCATACTTTACTTTACAGATATTGTTTCATACTTTACTTTACAGATGTTGTATCATATCCAAAGCTGGGATTAGGATGTGTGCTTTTAGTTCAGTCTCTAACGTATACAGCTATTAAGAAGTCCTGCTGTTGAGGCGTTGAGGTATCTTGTCCTATTTTCTTCAGTTTTCTTCTTAAGTGGAAGAATACAAATGCCTAGACTTTCTAGAGCGAGCTGAAATGCACTTTGTTCAAGGAAAACACGTTATGTGTGACTGATATTTGCAGCACAGAGTGTTTAATGTTTGTCATAAGGTTATGCAGGAACGGTAAGTCCCTTTGGTATAAAAAAAGGTTATCGTTATAACTAGGTCAGAATGAAAAACACGAAATGATTGATAATATATAGGTTTACCGACACGATAATCAGACAGTATCATGACCCTTCTTTATCTTGATTCTAGTTGCGGTTTGTAAAGGTGACTTTTCAAGTTACTATATAATATTTAAGTACAGTATGACAAAGGTCATAATTTTGACATTCATAAAAGTCAGTCGTATCGTAATTATGAAATATATATTTCAATTTATTCAAAAACTTTTGACAGTGAATAAAAGTAAAACACAAAAGGTCAAAGCTTGGAAACACGAATTTCGTATTAGGTACATTGCTTGATAGTTTCTTAGTTTCCTAATTGACACGGCTGTTATTCAGTATATAAGTACTACACATTAATATGATAATACATTCGATATTTGTTATGTTTGATTCAGATGTTAAGAGCAGGAGACGGGTGCGATTCGTCCGCAGAGGATTCCTACCTCTCCTCGACACTTGAAGTCACTTCTACATAATTCAGAAATTCATGTTTGTCCAACGCTCGTCATATTTGTTAATTGTCTTTTGAACGTCCTAACGATACCGCTTTGTTATCTGTATTGATGTATTTTTTTACAAAACGGTCTAACCTTTAGTCAGACAAACACAATTTTTTGAAAATTCAGAAGTGGGATCAGTGGAATGTCGAACCCGACAGGCGTGTTCAGTCAAATTCAAATGGATATGAGTAAAGAAAAACAATTTATTTAAGGCCATTCGTATGGGTACACATCTAAAATCCTCCTGTCTAGAAAGTCTACAAAGCGAGGCAAATATACATATACTGGTCATATATGGCCAACTGAAAATAAAATTCGGGATTAGGCGAGAGAGACAGAAAATAAAAAGTCGTCACCACCACCGCCACCACAGTAAAGCAAGTATAAAGAAGGATATAACATGTTATAAACTATGAAAAACGAAAGGTATTTAACCTTTTTTAATAATAAACAACGTTATTGGCGTTTAAAGTTGTCATATCAACTTTAATGACATATTTCTCACGTTCTAAATAGTATTTTATTTGATTGGTTACCTTAAATGTGAAATGATCGTTAGTTGGATAGCAATATGTTGGTTCATTTATCTACAAATATGAAATATCACGTATATCACGTATACCAAAGAATTGAACGTCGTAATATGCAGGATACATATACAAATCTGGTGAATATTGGACAAATATGGACCTCTGGAAATCCAGAGGTGGGATCAGGTGACATGGGTGAGTAAGCATCTTCTTGACTAGTCACTCTGGACACAATCGTAAACGATTGATATAGAATTTTCAATACAGTAAACATGTCGAATAAAGTTACTTGAGTATAAAAATAAATCTTGACTTTGTTATATTTTAAAAGTTGCAAACCAAATGACACTATGATACGATTGTAGTTGAGGAACAGTGCATATAGAAAACGGAAGGTAGTGGGTGGTGGCTCCAATCATACATTGACACAACACTTACAGCGAGGTAATTAGAAGTGACGTCAACTGTTTTGTAATTATATTGCTTAAAATTAATGTATTAAACCTATTTAATAGTACATCAGTTGAGACATTTATTACATACTGACGCCACAAGTATACTTGAGGTCGAATGAAATTACAGGAAGGCAATAAGAGTGGCGGATCCATGTATATATTGACACATCAATTGTATTCTATGCACGTATGACGTAATAACATTTAACAGAGGACTATAGAAGACACTTTTGGAGATGAAATGCACCAAAAGTACAAGAGATTGAGATTCTTTGACAGTTTCAAGTTCATAGTTGTGTACCGCCGACACACCATTGTAAATGGTGATTCAGTTTAAACAGCGTCGATGACGAATTGCATTGTGTATTTTACACTCTTTTTAGAAATAGTTACATTGCAATGTCGACTAGATACCTGTAGGTCACCTTTGAGCTTTGGCCATTCAATGATCTAGTAGTTGAGAAATGTGAATAACATTTTACCTTCTCACATAGCATGGTTTGTTGATACAGTAATGAAAAGTATAGACAAATTAATGACCATGTCAGTCGACAGGATAATTGTACAAAGACAGATACCCTATGTTTTTAAAGTTACACTATATTTACCCCCCTTTATAGGGGATATCTGTTTTTACATATTATCAAGGAATTATAAAACTCAAGTAGATAGAGTGAACTACAAAGCAATCTGAACAATACACACACATACACACATATACATATATTTATATATATATATATATATATATATATATATATATATATATATAATATATATATATATATATATATATATATATATATATATATATATATATATATATATATATATATATAATCCAGCCGTTTGTCGGTGTAAATGAGAATTAGCGAAGATAAACTTTAAGGGAAAAAATGGGACGAGTAAATTTAAAATTGCCAAAGTAACAAACTAATAAAAGGTAATTACGTCAATGATTATAGGAACGTAACGTTAGTGTACTAGACAGCATCGAAGTATGTAATTCGGCTATATAACTGCCAAAATGTTTGTTAAAATACGAGGAAAATGATTCCATTCATTTCAGGAGACAGACAGCTGAAAGCTCATCTAAACAGATTATTGCTGGGAATCTCCTCTCTTTACCGTATCGGCATGTCGAGGTATATTTGTTATAATTGTAACATTTTAAGTTATTTGTAATATTGTTTGAGTAGTACAGCACTTCTCTTGCAAAATCTGTGTCACTGCTCAGATGCGTACGGATGTTTCTAGCGGATTCGCCACCAATTTGCATTTTCTTGTAAATTAGTCACCGATTCGCATTTCTTCACATGTCAACAATACGTTGGTATTTAAAATCATCTATTATTTAAAATTATCGTGAGAACTCGCTAAAATGAAATTAGAGAGAATGTAAGAAAAAACGTTCTGTGTCAGTCTTAAACATAATTGTTGTTGAGATATTTGAGGTTGTAAATCGGCGTCGTATACATATAAATGAAGTGAAGTAATGGTTTTCTAAAATGCATGGTGGCAATCATAGTACCCATTTAATTCAGTGGCACAGAGGCATAGAAATAAACGTGGTGCAATTAGAGAATGATGTTGGTTTTGGCATTTTGTAGTTTCAAAATCAGCAATGTGACAAATTCAGACTTCCATGTAATCAATCACTTTAACGTTTTACTACATACAAAGAAGAAATAATGCCGTATAAATCTCACCAAGACTAATTAAAAACCCAAATAGATATACTACCCGAAAGAGGTATTCTAGTGAAATATATTTAGTCGTAAAGTATGAAACATACCTAAAACGTTCACAACACTAAATAGCTTACTATAAAATAAGGTAAGTCTAAGTCGTATGATAATAGCAAAAGATTACATTCATTTGCCAACATTCTATGACGTATATATATATATATATATATATATATATATATATATATATATATATATATATATATATATATATATATATATATATATATATATATATATATTATTTTTTTTTTTTTTGCGCTATTTCCTGTATGATAGCACTGAGGTATCTCGTTTATATTTCAACTTGAAAATGCTGCTTAATCTGCAATACTAAATGAAAGACAAAATGCAGATTTAGTTATTAATAATAGCTTCATAATTGGTAGATATGTTATTTAACTCAACAACTTAATGAAGCATACACGTATGTTAAAATAATAAAAGCAATTGCGTCAACTAAAATTGAATAAAATGTACTGGATTGCTGAATTTTAATGTTTATTCGAAAAGCTTCTGAATACTTGATATTTCTCACATAAATATTCTTTTTAAATCACATCATGTCATAACGTTAATACATTGTCTATAATTCTGAATATGTATTTCGAATATTTATGATTCGTTTTGATATTTGTAGTTTAAATATAAAGAGTATCGTAACACTGTACATATATTGATGAAGAGCGACACGGTGCGGTGTAGTATACGAAAGACATATTATTATAGTTCGCATATTTTATTGACTTGCATATTATTATAGGATTACGTAATCCATCAACAGAGATTAATCCATTTTGCACGAGGTACAAGTAAACAAACACAGAGATTTAAATTTTGCATATTGATAAGAAAACATGCAGAAAAATGCATTAACTTGTCCTCCAAGGTGAGAAGCCTGTACAAAACGTGAATTATTTCTAATCAGGTGACTTGATCAAAATCTTTACAAAAAAGACCATACATCAAACTGTCAATATGCTGTAGCAGATGCATAACAAGTTGACAGAAGTTATCAGTGGTCTGAAGTGTTGAAAATGATATATTGTACGGGATGGTACAGTTACCAAAGCACTGTTGAAGCCTGTGTAGTCTAATTGGAGTATTGTAAAAGTAAAACAAAAATGCGTAATGGATGTTTCTTTTGTATACGTATATTAGAAGACACTTTACAAAATGAATTATTGTAATATCTTATTTATCTATTTCTCCTTTTCCAACAAACCTATAAACCGCATATCCATATGGTGTAACAATAAAATATACCGTATCGACCATGCTGCTTATTACCGATATTCTTATTATAACACCGTGGATTACATACTCACGTTCCCTTTAATTTACCCTTCATAGAACTACAATAACAAACTGTCTTGCGGATGAAGTGGACGAATGAATTTAGTACTTAAACTAAAAGTACCCTAGCATGTTTAATATAATATTACTGTGACGTAACTCAGTAACTGTCATTAAATCATTCGGTATCATTTCAATAATTTATATTACCATGGTATTATTTCATTTCCTGCTAACGTTCAATACACATGGCGAATGGGTGATGGATACTAAAAGACCTAACCTAACAACTGGGAGGTACAAAATAGAATGCCGTAAACGCCATACCTGATATACTTTAAAACAAGTTATAACTTTACCAAGTGTTGCCAAGTGTTCAAAAATAGTTTTGGACATATGAACATACTTTAATCTAAGGAGGGGGGGGGCTGTGTGTCACGTTAAACAAGACACGTGCAAAATCTGTTTTTCTTCACGTTGGTATAAGCTGACCACATTTATATATATCTTGATCTCTAGTTGGTATTTTTATTTTCTGATGTTGGATGTACAACCTCAAATGGCGTAAGGTATTGAGTATTTTTATAAACAGTAATTAAACATTTTTTCTAAGAAATTATTTATTTATATACACTTTACAAATCGGGTGAACATTGGATGAACACGGCGGGCGGGATGGATTAGGCACCGTATGGTAGTAAGCATCCCTTGCTGATGAAATTAGTCCTTCACCGGCATTTGGTGATGTCTCATTATGAGTGAATATTCTTGAATGGGACTTTAAACAATAATAAACAAACAACAAACATACTGATGAAATTATAGCATGTTTTAAAACTCAGATGAACATTGTATGTACACGCCGCCGGACTGGATGGATAAGCCAGTATATGAGAGTAAGCATCCCTTGCTGATGAAATTATAGCACAATTTAAAAACACCTGGTGAACATTGAATGAACACTGCAGGCGGGATGGATTGGGCAACATATGGGAGTAAACATCCCTTGCTGACCACTAGCAATCGACGTATATATACAGCATGTATATATTACGTTAACTAATTTAACGATTTTTTCATGTAATAAATGTACGTACATGCATTCTTGTTTATACATTGCAATCGAAAGGAACTGATTACCCAATTCACTCAGAGTCAAATGTGAGAAACATCTGACGTTAATTCTAAATAGTCATTGTAATTTATTTCTTATTAGCTTTTACACCCAATTTCATTTTTCACGTATTACTGCGATTATTTCTTTTGGTAATATCCTGATTCATTGACAGTGGGTTTATCAATAGCAACATTTTATCTGCTGCTGGTAATAAAACCTTGCAAATGCTTTAAATTTCGTTGAGGATAAAAAGAAGAACTGTAAATAGATGGCCATCATAAAGAAGAATTACTATCGCTATTTCTGGTCCAATATCGAGCGGATTGACCCAGAAAGAAATACATAAGTTGAATATAAAAGGGTCTTTGTTAACGGAAGGTGTATATTATCATTCCAAATGTGTTGCGCTAATCTTTGACATGCAAAGTTGGTGTACTGATATACACGTCATAACCTTTTGAACCGCCAGTTTGTAATTTATATCTGGTTCTTTCGCTTTACTGCTGTTTTTTCTACAATATGCGAGATATATTACATCTATAACCATTTTAAAAGTAAATTCACAATTTTTTGACGCCAGAAGAAACCAAAATGTCTGTCAACGCCACAGTTTCATTGTTAAACACTAAGAAATTCTGATGTTGAGGATTGATTTGAAATAAAATGTACATCCGTATATAAAATGTGGACGTCCTCGGCGTATTGTGATCAGAACCAGGATAGTTAAAGTCCATCAATTGTCTATGAGTTAGTGATTCAGGGCACTGCTATACAAAAAGGTGGTGAAAACAGCAAAAACAACAACAACAGCAATAACAATAACAACAACAAACCACTTGCATATAAACAGAAGTACACTTACATGTTAAAAGAATTGTATTGACAACATGTAATGTATATAGTGCGTGTTATGATATTGCGTGCAATTATATAGCGAATTATAAATCATGTTTGTTTTGCTCATGACTAATTTAATTACAATTTTCCACTGTATACTCCATGAGTTAATTTCAAATAAATTCACACTGGTTTTGTAAATGAATATTTTCAATGATTTATGAACAACTATGCACAGTGATTGTAAACAGAATGACCTGTCAATATACAAGTTTATCTTTGTATTTGAAGTTTTCAAAATTAATTTTATTTGTCAAGAACGCAAACTGAACATCAGAAAGTTGAATATTATGTTACGCTTAAATGATAATGTAACTTCAAGTTTCCGAAAAGTACAAGCTCATGATTCAACAATACATAATGTTTATATTTATGTGTATAAGTCGTTAAATATACATGGTCGTAAAATGTTTAAGAATAATTGTATAGATGAGAAAAAAAAAACAAACAAAACAAATATCTGTCTGAAAATGTCATGTTATCATACCTATCAAAAGTATATTAACATTTTCCCATTGAAATTAACACGTAACTAATCTTATTACTGCAAAAGTCAGATTTGAAATATAATCATATAATTAAGTCCTAATGCAAAATTATTTGTCACGATGCAAATTTAATATTTTTCCCGTTTACTTAAAATGTTTCGTTATCTTTTCTAAGCAAACATTTACGTTTAGACATTTTGATCAAATAACTAAATAATACCATCTTCATTTTAGGACATGATCCATCACTTATCATTTTATGTAGCTACCCGAATATAAAAGGTATACAACTTTAAAGAAACTGAATTGTAGGTAAAATAAGCGACTGAAACAATTTTGTTTTGAAACACCTTACCTTTTAAAAAATATCCAACAAAATTCCACTTTTGACTAAAATGTCCCGTATAGTTTTACGTTTTTACGTATTCTATGAAGTTTAGATTCATTCACATTATGTCACATTTGTTACATACCATTCACGGTAAACACGCTACTTGACTGATACATAACAAATTTTACCACAGAGTGAGTGAGGCTTGTAATGCCGGTCACAACGCGTATAACTCAGCTAGATCATTACTTTTGTAGAACGAAAACTAAACAGAGAGTCAGAAAACAATACACAATGTTACACTAGTGAGTTATCATGAGTCGGCTCTAATTGATAACGTAACTTCCGTTTGATTAAATTTCCAGACTCGTCTCGACGTAATTGCTAACTGATCTGTATGACAACATCTATTGCGCAGGGATATATCGATTGATTTAAAGTGATGGGATATCATGACAACTCTGGTCGACTACATACTCTCCTCCCTGTTGAAATGTCCCTTTGGAATCCAGTACTAGTAATAGGCAATGCGGCGGACAACGTGGGTCATTATCTTAAAGTGAAAAAGCCTTAAGTAATCTGCCACGGTATCAGTGAGAGCAGATAACTTCGCATAGAAAAAGACGCGTGGCGGTTGCATCTGGCTACTTTTATCTTACCAAACACTAAAGTATTCAAAAGCAGTTGCTACAACTTGTTATTCTTAGATATGTCCAATCAACTCCCCATAATTTTTCAAACATCTGACACGATAACAACAACAGTGGCAAAGTTTGAATATCTAAACATAATTGTTAGTTTAGGAGGCCAGAGAAAGAAACTCCAAATCGATCTAGTTGATTGATAAAATCATTCTACTTTGATTGATAGCGGTAATTATCTCTACCAAAGACCATGCAACAGAGTTTATAGATAAAGCCTCGCTATCATGCGAATGATTTCCTTTTACTTAAACCAATATCTAAATAATGCATAATATTTCCCTTGATTAGTTACAAAAAGAGACACCAGTATCTTCCTTGTGCTAACAGGTCACCCACAATACAACCAGGCATACATATATCAACAGTCCGGAGGTCCATGTTTGTCATCAGATTTTATACTGTCTTTTGGACTACTTGACGATTAACATTTTGGTATTTGTGTTTCATATAATATACAGGTGAAACAATAGAAAAATACCATTTGTTATGCAGATATATTCTGTCAAAAACCTGGCAGAGATGCATTTTTTTGACAATAATGAGTACAAATTCGATTATAGTTCTGACATCTGCTATGTAATGGAATATATATTATAAATGATAGATTTAAATGCCTTTTTGAAACACTTTAATTATTTATAACCCTATCAAGATAAATTGCATTACAAACCGGCCGACTATAAAGTCATAGCAACTGACATCTTGTTAAGCATGCAAAGACAACTATACACACAAAAGTACAAAATAAACAGTAGTTACAATTATACTCCAATGTCCTTTACGGCCTTTTCATATTCACTACAGTTAATTAATGGATATAATTGCGAATTCCATAGGAAATTTCTCATCAGAAAACGTGTTATGTACTCGCAGGATGTACTCCAGATGTAGCACCACAAAATATTGCAATAAAAAGATTCATTCAACGAATTGAATCTCAAAATTTCTGGTGCAAAAATCAATATGATTTGTGATTTAAAATGTCATAAATGAAAATTAAACGTCAATTGAGACAAGTACAATTTGTATATTGAAGATTCATCATTTTCTTATATTGCAGTATAACAGTGTACTTCATCGGTACATTTATTCAGGTCATATTGAATTCAAAAAGTGAAAAGGAAAATCTCACTTGCACATAATTTTCAATTGGAATTTCTAAAACTGATAATATAACGACACTACTTATATCCATATAAGTCCATTAGCAAGAGAGACATGGTGAAGATTATGTAAACAATGGTAATGAAATCATATGTTGTACTAAATAGCTACATATGAAAATGTTTTAATAAAATGTCAATATTTTGATTAAAATGAAAGCGTGAATTTGACATCCGTATAAACTGTTAATAATATAAATCAATAATCAAAAGTAAAAATAAACTTACAAAACTACATCAGAGATGTCAATTAGGTAACCCACAAATCAATTAAAGGAGCAAGAAGCAAATCGCACACACAGACGTTTTTTTATAGTCAGAAAAGGAATAGGTATCGTTAAGAAAATAAGTCTGCTTCAATTTGTATATAAAATGATGGCATTTTTCCACGACAGATGTTAAAACGGCAACAACCACAGAAGCAGCAGAAGCAGCAGACGCAGCAGAAGCAACAGCAACAACAACAACAACAACAACAACAATAATAATAATAATAATAATAATAATAATAATAATAATAATAATAATAAACATAATTATCATAATAATAACAACAACAATAATAATAATAATAATAATAATAATAATAATAATAATAATAATAATTATTATTATTATTATTATTATTATTATTATTATTATTTCAACAAGAAAAAACAAACAACAAAATAAATTTTAAAAAATCACATTAAAATATCACAACATCCTATAATAATTGCCTTGTAATCGAACCATATCATATTATGATGATACAAATTTTAATGTATAAAAAAACTATACAATGCATTATTCAAGAGATCGATTTCAATTAAAGTGTAGGCGAAAAATAGTATTAGGGGAGCGGTTAATCGCCTAAACCAAATATATTATTTATATACGTTGGGTTTATCAACTGAAAGTATCGTCTATAGTAAATTCAAAAGTAAAAAAAATCACATATGATCAATGTTGAGACCATTATTATCCTCGATTTTAATCAAACTTGCAACATACATTACTGTTGCATCCTTTTAAATGCTCCCGTTTCTTATATCCCGTTTCTTCTATTTCGTTATTTCACACAATACATAATGCAATAAACATGATTTAAACAGACGAAGCATCCTTCACCGGAAATCAATTCAATATATATTTAAAAATATCTATATTGATAGTTTTAGAAATATATATATATATATATATATATATATATATATATATATATATATATATATATATATATATATCTATATATATATATTTATATATATATATATATATATATATATATATATATATATATATATATATATATATATATATATATAAATTGACATGTGTGTATATGCTTTGCTGAAGAAGTAAGTTCAGTCAATGCTATCAGCACATAGCCAACTACCATTACCAGGAATAAAATGGCTACATTAATCATACTATAATAACACCATCTAATATACCAAATAAATGATTATTAGTGATATTATACGACTATGATATGTCTATGAAAATGATTATTACTCTTTATCTCATTATGAAACATTGGAATTATTTATGGCCTCAAATAATGTAATCGATATCACATGCATGTGATCTATTTCAAGCTTTACATTACGGCAGTCAAAACAATAGCTCTAAATCTGGATTCGAAGAATATTCTCGAAATCTGAAGATGTTTGTTAAATTCTGATATTCAAACAGCAATACACTATTAAAAGATGTAATCGCGCAACGTCATTTGATAATTCATTTAATATTTATATACATAATTCTTAACAAACATACATTAGACGGACACAAAGGAAACATACTTTGCAATGTTCAAAATATATTTTTATAATAAATAAAACACTCTTAATTATGACAAAGGGAGTATCCTTTTCGATATTTACTTTTACCTTTTTCTTAACTAGATCAGGGCTTATCTCGCGTTTTTGAATGATTAATTTTCAGCCATTACTTACATCAGCATTTAGAGGATTATTTTGCCGGTGACATGTCATTATTTCGATAATTTGGCCATGAAAGCACTTGAAATATAAATCGCAACAATTATCTTCGGTTTTCTTTCAATAATATTTTGATAGCTTCGAGGAAAACCTAATTTTAATCAACATGAAATTTCACCATGATTTTTCATTTAACAAAAATCCTTTAAGTGCCTTTGTAATACATATGTTTAAGTTTGATATAAATTTTGATTGCGTCATTTCAATGATACATCTGAATCTGTCTATTTTTTAGTCCATTATTATTCATGTGTGTGTGTGTGTGTGTGTGTGTGTGTGTGTGTGTGTGTGTGTGTGTGTGTGTGTGTGTAAAGGCTGTACGTTTCTCACATTATCGATGAATATCAAATATTTACGGAGAGAATGATGACTTCGGATCGATATTTTGGAGGTAATTTGGTGCTAGTGTACCCCATATTTTGTAATTGGTTAACCACTTATACTTAACTGTTGGAATACTCAGATAACTTCTTGAAATGTATATCAGAAACTGGCTGTAAAATACAACACGATTACTTCTATGTTTGTTAAATACACACACCCAAACATTTATGTGTTCCTAGATTTTTTATGACAACAATTCAGTCGATCTGAGTGACCCCAAAACAATAGAAGTATAATTAATAATATGGTTTGTGTCTTCGGGTCGTTCAACAATTGGTTCATGGTCAATGTCATTTTGAGTGTTGTCAAGTTATGACTCTATTCTTCCAAAACTTAAACGAGTAAGAACAGTAACTTTTAATATAGGACATTATGCATCAATTGATCAGCAGAAAAAATTATTGAGTATTCATTTATCAAGTTATATTGCTGTTCTCTTGCAATCAAATATACGTTTTTTTGTCAATATACATTTGACATGATAGTAATTTCATTCTTCGTTTTATTAAATATTATTAAAATGTTTTACAATTCATAAAATGTGCTCAACTTTTGTGGAGTTACTGTCAATGAAGTAGAACACACAAATACACATACACACAGAAAACGCACACAACACACAACTACAAACATAAACACACGCATACACTCATAAAACACATACACACTACACGCACAGAACACACACCAAAACACACAGGGACACACATAAAACACACAGGGGCACACACACAAACACGCAAAACAAACATACACACAGAAACACACACAAACATTCATACACACAGAGACACCCAAAAATATACACACCCAAAACACATACAGAGACACACAAACCCAAAATATACACATGGATACGCACATACAAATATCAATATAGATACACAGAGAGGCATACACACAGATATATATGATTTAGTAATCGAGAAGGTTGTATTGGATAAGTTTCAAACATCGATGCAACGTATGTCCTGTTTGTCATAAATTGAAAATAAAGGCAAACCCCGCGGGAGTTATATATACACTTACATGTGACTTAAATGGTAATAATTGAGGTATCGTGTATGAAATAATGTCTACGATAATGCATTTAACGTGCGATGGTCATCATACGCTATTGTTATTGGCACATAAACATACTGACGATATATATTACTACCTTGGCTCTTGGGTGTAATTTGTTTTGAACCATAAGTATTTTGATTCTGTCCAACTGTCAATGAATGTCCCTATGTGAGTATTGCTCGCAAGTTTCAATTCATAACTGTTTGCATATAGATATAATTACTACACGCTTACATAATAAGATATAGCTGTGAAATTTGGCATAGTTGGATGAGAACAATGTCATGTGTCTTTGACTGACAAAACCTGGGGTCAGACTACTGCTTCGTCAAATGAAATATTCAAAACAGTTTAGATGCTCTAAAACAATAAATACTTTTAGGTATGTTCGTCTTTGTTTATGTAAATTTTCATATTCAAGTGTGATTTGATGCTTAATTATGAGCACATCTTTTGATAGGAATTTTCATCAATTGTATACTGACATACTTGAAATACCAACACACTTTTTTTTAGTAAACAATGTAGAATGCATTATAACATGTCTGGAACGGAAACATGTGGTCAGTAGATGTACTTCAGATTGAAGGACATTATTTTTGTAGAGCATTAGGAATATAACTGAGTCAAAGCCTACTAACTACATTTAGCATTTTTTATCGAAGAAGCTAAGTAAAACAATTGCAAAACATTAAATGTAAAAATCACAGAGATAAAAAAAGTGTAACTATTCATGATGTATAGGATACAATATACACATTTGGTGAATATTGGACAAACAAGGATCTCTGGAAAACCGGAAATGGGATCAAGAGCCACGCAGGAGTAGTCGGATCTTGTAGTTCAAATGGTTTGTAAGTATGCAAACTAGTTGGGACAAAAACATTTTGAATATGAACCATATATGCTTCGACTATTGAGTGATACTGTGTAATTGATTATTTTATTAGTGTTTTACGCAACACAATTTTTCCGTTTTTCCGTGGCGGCCACAGAAAAATTGTTCCAGCAAAACTTGAATCTTCGGTGACCAGAAGTGAAAGACTTCATGGTTCAAACGCGATGCTCTGACCACTTGATCGCGCAGGCCCCTTATAATTTGAAAGGTTGTATTAGGAGATTTATTACTTCATGCGTACTGGAACCATATTTCACAAACCAGCAATACTTTAATATAATATAGACAACAATCTGAAATTGACAACTGTTTATCGCATTTTGTATAATTCAAACTGTTGATAAGATATCATCTTTTAGTTGTGCTTTTACAAATGAAAATAAGGTTTAAACCAAGTACAACAGACAATTATCTGAAATTGACAACAGTTTATAACATTTTGATTGAAATTGACAACTGTTTATCACATTTTGTAAAATTCAATCTGTTGATAAAATATCATCAATAAATTTGCTTTTACAAATGGATTAAGGTTTAAACAAAAGTACAATTTTGATTATTTTGATGGTGTGCTGCAACATGAAATTTTGGACTTACTTGATTTAATTGTAATTAGGAATTTGACCGGGTATTAACGACACGCGTGCCTTTGACGTCGAAATGAATTAAGTTGTTAATTAAGAATAACCGTGAATATTTCACCATATCAATAAAAATACATATTAACATATTTACATGTGAATAAAAACTTGAATTTCTAGTTAACAATAGCCAGTAATACATATAATTTTCTATGTAAAGGCAACAGACGGAATAACACAGATATGTCTATATGATTTCAATACATTGAAAATACATATCAAACTATATATTAATTTCTATATAATATTATTCCGATTCAACATAACCTAATGCGCATCTGTTACACTTCCTAAATTTTTTCAGAGTGCAAATAAGTCCCTATATAACTAATGCATATGGCATGAAACCTATACCAGTGTTTCTTTGGTTTGCAATTATTTTATAATCTGAATACAATAAATGGATGAATTTCTATTATTTATTGAAATGATGCAGTGTTACAGCATTTAAATTTTTATAAATGACAGATGGTATGATAATAAACCAATCTATATCACAGACAGTCTTCCGATAATACCGATTTTGTGGTCAAAACAATTATATTTCATTATTTCACAAAACAATACATTATTGTAAAGTAACTTACGTAAGTAATCGGCTAAAGTCATTCCTTGACAGATTAGAGTATGTAAATGTGTAGTCCAGGATGTAACGATCGATGTATAAGATCCCGTAATCGGATGATAACTGTCAGATGCTGTGTATTAAACCACAATAATATTATAAATATTTCATATTGATAAACATATATCCCATGTGTCCTCAATCTCTTTTAGCACGAATAGAACAAATGATAGGTTTTTTCAATTTACTTAATTATCTCTTATTTGTAGATCCAGCTTTAATATCATGTGTGGTAGTTTGTCACACCGGAACGCATTTGACGTGCTACATCAATATTTCACATACTTACCCAGCTGTGAAAGTCACGGAGCTCTGGCATATATAGAAAGTCCTACCACGACCGCATTAGTACGTGTTTTTATATTCTTAAGCCCTTCTCAAAATGTTATCATATTCGATCACATAAGTGATATTTCATTAGTTTCCTTAATATATATTTCAAAAATCAAGTACATCTATATGTTTACATAGGCCAGGATATTCTCTTTTAAATTCCTGCAGATATATATTTATAATATATTTGACTTAAGTAAATATACAAGTGAGTATGAAAGAAATATTATCCTTATGACTGTTCATATTGCAAGCGAGTATTTTGTATATCTCTTTATTTTGTTGTGTGCGAAAGTGAATATTATCAACCATGTATATTTATCGGATTGTCAACAAAAAGTCTTTACAGCTTTTAAAATTTTGCGTACTCTAGATGATTAATATTACGTGACTTATTCCTTACTATCACTTCCGCTTTATAAAAATATAACAGAGTAGTCGCACATAAATGTAGTAATTATATACTTGAGAGTTTTACCCGTTAAAGGGGCTTTCCTTTTTTACTACTTAGATTGATTCCCAATTATAAAAGTGAGATATACACATGAATGGAAATTCTTACAATCCTTTATATTTAGTTAAAATTGCTTGAGTTGGGCAGTTATCCACTTGTAATTGATTAATTTAACTTTCCAATTTGTTTTGAATATCACCCTTGACCTGATCTTATTTTCACAAAATATATAGGAATATAAGATTTGAATGCCTCTTTTTAATAACTGTTATTTGTTGTTGTACATCAAATACAAGTAGAAAAAGTAGAAGAAAACGAAAAATATATCTTTATAAACACAGCAAATTCACCTTTAAGATTCTCTTTCCCAGATTGCGATGTCCATGCTATAAATATTTATTTTATGTGTAGGCAAATACTGGATGAGTTCATTACAATTTCACAGACTTAACAACAACAACAACAACAACAACAACAACAACAACAACAACAACAACACAATTTACACTTCCATATTTCTTGAATTGGTATTATATATTGACAAAGGCGAATTAACAAAAAATACAAGAATGCTAAGAATGACATTTTTTCCAGAAAATACATACATTTGACGATAATACAATGAGAAATAAATTTCTTCAAGAAACTCATGGAAACCAAGCTCGCTTTAGTAGTTAGGTATTATTAATATCACCTTTATTTGCCCTGGTTATAGGAATAGATTACTTACTAAGCTTAATAATTCTGACAGTAAAACTTTGTTGATATAATAGAAAGCAATAAAACATGATCAGCATTAAACCTCACGTCAAAAAATGAAAAAGTTCATTAATCGTTAACTTTGTTTGATTGATTTTATATTGTACATATATAAGGGTTGTAACATAAACGGATATAGTATCAGGACCCGAAGTAACCAAATGTATTCAGTACTCAAGCTCATTTGACTAAATAGTCTAATGAAATGTGTATTCACATAATACATGATGCTTTTGGACATTTTTGTATATTTATTGTTAATACCGATGGAATTTTTACTAATCAGAAAATAATAAATAAATATAAAAAAAAAGTTTGAGTTCACATTTAAATTTTGAATACTATACATAAGGTATTTTATGTATTTTAGGAAAAATCATAAATGTGAGATTATATTTTGAAAAACAATAATAATGTATTCCCTTTTAGTCACATGGAAAAGTTTTCAAAAACCTGTCTAGTAAACTTAGATAAATACAGAAATAAATACATTGTATATAAATAAAAAAAAAAGCAGAGCTTAATGTTGAGTAAAATTTTGTGAACACTATTAAGTTTCAATATGCGTTTTCTTTATGATTACCCGGTACTTTATATTTAAAAGCATAGTGATTCTTCACCGTTTTATATTAAGTAATTACGAAATTCTGATTTTATTGTCAAAACTTATTCTGAATGTTATTACATATATATGTATATATCAAATGTACACAATATAACCATACATGTGTTATATTTGGTACATATTTTAGCAATCATACGCGTGTCTTTCTAGGTTACTTACATAAAAAAGAACTGTTATTTTTCAAGAGATCATATGATTCAATAATATTTAATGTAGGTTCAAAAGTACTTTCAGTTTTGGCGCACATGTTATAAAGCCTTCCCCAAATACAATGACATTATCGATAAAAACTATTACTAATCCTACGGTCATGTATACGAGATATTTGAACTTCTTGTTTTGTAAGGCGATCTTTGATTGTGATGTTAAGTGGAAATTGACTTCACAGAGCATAATGAAATTAAATGTCACTCGTGTATATTTGTTTTGATAGAAATGTGCTGATTTGAATAGACGAGAAACTAACATTACCACAATTACGATTATATTTAATACACACATTTTATATGCTTAGGTATATAACAAAGTTGATTAAAATGTGTTTAACTTTTTCTAGATAAAATAAATTGATTTTGTGCGTAATAGATTATAGTAAATTTCGAAACAAGTGGTATAAAAATAACATTGACTCGACACGGCATTTTAAATAAAGTTTCGGCTTTTGTAACTGATAGAAGTATTAATATACCATACAAACTGTTGACATAGTGTCATTCTATTTGAGAAAATGCAAGGTAAGCTGTAATTTAAAATTTGAAATCATGTTTGTCGTAGTGATTACATAAACATCCTACCATTATATCACAATATCGATTTGTTACACCCGCAATTATCCAGATTTAATACACTAATGCTTTTGAATAAATGTGAAATGTCGTCATTTTTATACAAAATATTTTCACCGCTACTTCGGAGGAAGTTTGCAAATATAACTACTCGAATTTGCTTCTGGACATTTCTGATCAAAATTTACATATCTGTTGAATACTGTAGCTCACGAAAAGACGTATATTACACACCAATGACTTAAATACACTGGGAATTGTCCATTTAATACGATTCCGTGTGTCTGTGAACTGGTCATTAACACAGGGCTAATACAGAAAACCCGGTTAATACAGATATTTTAACCGGTCTAATACATAATTTTGAATTCCAGGTCTGAATCATGTATGAAAGCATTGGGAAAATGACACCGCTTCGCAAATAGAACAGTATAATAGGGAGTTAACTGAAATGGACTGTAATCGATTTCCAGAGAATTGAACATTCCGGAATAGATTTTCTATATTTAGCAGACGAAACCAAAGAAAATATAAGTCTCACAAACAGAAATGCCCCGTATGGGAAGACCCGATTGACATCTAGACTCTTGTCATTATAACATACACATTTGTTTGAACTAATATCTTACGGGACATACAACGAAGACTAAATTGTATGTCTGTACGAATGTCCTTTGGGTAGGCTAAGGACCTATAAAGCCTTTCTACAATTTAATTTGATGCAGATCTATCATGAACAAAATGTACAAAAGCAACGTTTATACACACTTCATTGAATTGAATATATCTGACGTCACTTGCTTATGATGCAACCAAAATTGAATTGTGATGTAATTTAATTATAATGATATTATTGAATGAGCACTAACTGCAGAAGCAGTATAAGGAATATCGTCAAAAGTTATTTTGTTTATATCGGCTTCACATATATTTATTATTTTAGTCGGTTTTTGTTGGTTATTTAAGTCTTTGGTTATTAAAGGTGTCATGAATTGGGTGTTTTCATATTGATCTTGTATTACGTCTTCCGCCTCGAGCCATTACAGCTGACTTCAACCCAATACGACTGTACGAGGACATGATGCAGGATCAATATGAAAACATCCATTTAATAACACTATAGTATTTGGAATTCATTTTCATATTAATATATAAATTTTAACGGCTACGGTCGAATAGTTGTGTGGGAGGGTGCGCGCGCTTGTGTGTGTGTATGTATGTATGTATGTGTGTGTGTGTGTGTGTGTGTGTGTGTGTGTGTGTGTGTGTGTGTGTGTGTGTGTGTGTGTGTGTGTGTGTGTTTGCGGGTGTTTGCGGGTGTGTAAGGAATTGTTCTAATTTGGCTCGCGAATGGTCTGGGCAATTAGGTAAAACTGAGGACATGTGTTTGTTCAACGTTTGACGCGTTAAACAAACCTCATTGCACTGATATAAGAACTCAGATCAGGTTTGAAATATTGGAACTTCTGGATTTTCACTCATGATTAGTGGCTTTCGATTTAGTAAAATTCTTGTTAGGACAAAACCAATATCTCAGAAGCCTTAATTCCACCTTCATGATTACACCTGAATGTCAAGAACTAAAAGAAACGTTTTAAGGATTTTCATATTTGAATATTCTGAGCTGTAATAATAATTTCAAAGCATTTTTTATAAAATTTTGTCATGTCATTAAATACCATTCGGTCTGTAGTAATGCAGGATGTAGAAAGACGAAACGAGACATAGCTACGACATATGAGTTCTACATTCAATATCACAGATAACATACTTGGATGTACATATATAAGACATGGGATGCTTACTCCTCCATGGCACCTGATCCCACCTCTTTGTTTCCAGAGGTACTTTTTGTCCATTTTTACCGGATTTGTATCTATGTCCTGGACATTCTATTGATTTATACTTTGGTATCTGAAAATGTTTTATATATATGACTCTGGATGCTGATTAACTCTAATTTTTGACAGAACAGGAAGGACGGTTTCTTTAGATAAACAGACACAAGAGGTATTATTTAAGCTAAATGTGTTTGTTATTCATGAATAAATTACTTCACATATTTGCACTGTACGATCTGTCACGAGTCCTGTAACACAATGACCTGCGTTTATATACTTCCAGTGTTCGTTATCTGGACAACAAACAGAAGAAATAACTCAAATCAAAATTTGAATATAGGAATTAAACTATGTAAATTAGAGCAAGAATGGCTTACAATAAAACTTTTACATACTGTAAAAAAAATATTTATACTGCAAATATGGTTTAATTGGATTACTACACTCGCCGTTGTACGTTCTTCCAAACCAGGATTTAAGCTTTGACGCAGTTTACATGTTAAATTAAATCCTTTGTGTAAACATTCTTCAGAAGCTGGAGTCTTTGAGGTGGTCAGTTCGGAACGTTTTATCTTGATAAATTAAGTTCTGTGACTACGATTTTGTTGGTTTCCATAAAAACGCAATGCACACCATAAATGCAATTTATCTGTAAACTTTAACCTTTCGTTCAGTAGGTTTTGAAACTTTTACAGATCTATAAAATAATCAATCCTGAACATTTTCTGAATTGTATTTTCAAACTTATCAAAATATACATATTCTTATCAACATTTGTTTGAAGTTTATCAGAGGTCAGTCATGATAGGCAATTCTGACTGAAGGATAATTTGTCAAATGCAGTTCAAATGTTCGGTAGATGAAATACGGAACGTCAAATCCACATTTACGTTCACATTTTCTCAGATAGCCCTATCTATTTTGGAAACATTAAAAAATGTCGACTTTTCCTGATTTCAATTCAAAAAACCAGGGGAAGATGATATATCATTTTATCAGATTTTTAACTGATCTTTATATTTTGGACACATTTATTAAAATCTACAAAATAAACAATTGATTTCCACGGATATACTAATGACCTACTTTTAATTTATCTCATCACTTTATATGGTATTATAACATATTTATGCAAAAGATTATGGTTTATGATCCTGCCTTTGGCAATTCTAATGTGCCATTAATGTCACCTCTGCTATACTTTGTTTTCCTTTTAGATTACCGATGTCCACATTATATACAATTTACAACGTGTTATCTCAGGACGTAATGCTGGTATAAATATTGATATCAACTCGGTGTTAATTTGGAATTTTAAATGAATGATTAAGGTAATATTATGTTAACATTTTATTGCATTGCTCAAAGTGATAATGACAAAAAAGGATGTTTCGTATACATATATATCTTGTGTGTGTCCTTTTTTTAAAATAAATGAATATAATGAAGAATGCCCACATAAATCATCCAAATATCAAATTTAAAACGTTACACCCCTTTTCCATGACATTAATGCATGAGTAGATATTTCACGATTTCCGTTAAGATAATTTTTCTAAAGAATGTGGACAACACCTTTTCAACATAATTTCACCAAATATGCCGTATGTTATCGTTTAATATATGATATCCTAATTAGCAGTTATAATGATATCAACGAATAGTATTTTTGTTTCGTGGTCCATACATCCGAATGTATTGAAATAACATCAAAAATATGTTGTTTAACAGTTCGGGTGTATTTTCGCTACTGTCTTCAAATATTTAACCTATAAAAGTAATATGACGAAGTAAAATTGAAGAAGTACCAATCAATAATCAAAAACTCTATTAAAACACAGCGAATTAGATGTGCAAATGGTCTCAACATGAAGAACAATTACGAATCCCAAACGGGATAAGACCGGGTGTCCGGAAGGAGTCAGCGTCTTCTGCTGGCATGCCACACCGTCGTTAATGTTCAATGGAAACCTTTCTAGTTCGATGAACGGGTCAAATTCTGTAAAACGATCAAGTTTGGTGATGAGGTCAAGTTCGGCGAAAAGCATGATTGGTGAAAAGGAGTCACTGTCTGTGGCCGTGATCCAGAATACTATTTAATATATCTGAAAGGGGGGCTTCATAATGTTTAACAAGATCCCTATATTGACCATAAAACTTCTGAAACAACGACTCCAAGCGTTCAACAACGTAACCTTGTGTAAGTAGTTTTTTGGCTAGTCGTTTAGCTCTCAGAATGAAACATTCATAAGAAGATTGTATAAGTTGTGAAATGAAAATGCCATAGATGAAATAGTACTACTTAGAAACAGGAGGTTTGTGATAAGGAAATTGTTTGTCATTGAGGGATGTGTGAAGTTAACCGTCTTTTCGAATCGACAGGAGTAAATCTAGGTAAGAAGCAGATGTGTTGCTCTCTGTCGTCTCATTGATCTCTAGCTCTACAGGATAACTGAAGGACAGACAATTTATATTTGCATATGATCTAGAAAAATTATGTTGCAGTTTCTTCAGTCAGTCACGCACTCAAAAAAGTATTAGACGAGTTACTATTTTTATTTCGTCAAATGTGATTTCCTATGTTTATCTAAAACACACCCTTAATCAAGTGCCATTTATTTTAATAAGGATCTGCATGTGATTTTTCAACACACGACGTTTTCTTATAAGGAATCCATGTTGATTACTAATTTTAAACATACAGGGATATGTCATGTCATGGTGTCAACAAAATGCTATAGCTAATACTCCAAGTTCATACTGTTCAAGATAAAGAATAGGAAGTATAAATCACATTAAAGAGTTAAAAGTAGGTTTTGCTTGGTTGAACCTAGTTTTGTTCAGTTAAACCTAGTTTATCCCGTTAGCTAGACTTAAGAAACTTAATTTAAATGAAAAAAAGATGGTTCATTTAAGATTAGATTTAATTGTACCAAAATTACGTTAATGCCCATTGATATAATGTTGGTGCAGTCACACCTATTTCTTTATCAGTTGAACCTGATATGTCTGGGTGCGTAATAGTTTTCCGACGGCCTGATATTCCGACAGCTCATTACTTCGACGGCCCATTATTCCGACAACCCCTTTTTCCCGACAATATTGATTATTTCATGGCCACCATCCGCAGGATAATATGACACTGACTATTTTAACAATAACACAAGAATTATGACGTGACTAAGTTCTAATAACATAGAAAAATAACATGGGGTCATTATTCTACTTAGAAATCATGCATACTTAGACACGTATAAAAGTTACTAATACTTGCTGAAAATGACCCGTTTTCTTGGTCAGTCAAATTTCTACAGATTTAAAAAAGGCCAAAGTTCATTTTCTACCACAGAACAATGACACGAGTGTACTTTGTACCACAGAGAATTGACCCAGGTATATTGTTGTCATAAAGAAAGACATTAGTTTTCAATTAATTTCGGAATTATTAGAAATTATTTGTTTTATATAAAAGTACCTTAATGCTAAATATTGCTGAAGGGAATTTGATAATTTCTTGTAATTTTCAATTTACTAAGAAATATAATTTTCATATGAAACAAAATTGAAAAATAATAAACAACATTTTTAGCATAGAAAAAGTAAGCATTCAGTTGTTAATTATAGCCATGTCGTACAAATTTAAACATGTACTCGTGTTGATAGGTTAAACTTATAGGCCCATATTCTGTGGCAGTGCAATGTCTTGAAATTACAATGTTTTCGATATCATAATAAGATGTTTCTGTCAGTTTTTGCTCTACGGAATTTATGCAATCATGTCACGATATCGCTGCATCTTTTACATCGTTACGCAGTCATGTCCTACTGTGGTATATTTAGGACACGCAATATTTTATGACATGGTCGGTATAAATATCTCCAGAAAAGGAAACATGATTTTATACAAATTAAATTTGAAGTTTGCTTTCTATAGGACATGATAAACATGGGTTGTATGATGAAAAAAATAAACTATTGGAAGATATGTCTGGTGTTTTTGTATAGGCATGAAAGATATGTCTGGTGTTTTTGTATAGGCATGAAATATATGTCTGGTGTTGGTGTATAGGCATGAAATATATGTCTGGTGTTTGTGTATAGGAATGAAAGACATGTCTAGTGTTTGTGTATAGGCATAAAAGATATGTCTGGTGTTTTTGTATAGGCATGAAAGATATGTCTGGTGTTGGTGTATAGGCATGAAAGATATGTCTGGTGTTTGTGTATAGGCATGAAAGACATGTCTGGTGTTTTTGTATAGGCATGAAAGATATGTCTGGTGTTGGTGTATAGGCATGAAAGATATGTCTGGTGTTTGTGTATAGGCATGAAAGACATGTCTGGTGTTTGTGTATAGGCATGAAAGATATGTCTGGTTTTTGTGTATAGGCATGAAAGATATGTCTGGTGTTTGTGTATAGGCCTGGAAGATATGTCTGGTGTTTGTGTATATCTCAGTTATACAGCAATATTTCGGATTGAAAATAATTAAGACATTCTTGTAAAAGACCTTTGAGAACTATTTACATACAAATAATGGAAACATAAATCAAAACTGACAAGGTAGTAGAATATTAAAATGATTTTTCGGAAAATAACATAAAATTTATCAAGAATTTTATCTACACACCCACAAGAATAACTGAATCATTCCAAACTACGATTTCATAGTTGGTGATTTTATCACAAAAATATTTTGTCGGATGTTTTCTCCAGTAAAATGATAAAACTGATCATATAGCAGATCTTGTTTTATTAATGCATTATAGTTCAAAAGGATTTACAGATGGTGATTTTCCACGTACATTGAAGTGTGTAATCCAAAGTACGCTGGGTGTTTTTGTATCTTCATTTAATTGACGTTTATATTAGTTTAACCGAATAAATCTAAATAAAAATAAACAAGTTTCTCAAAAGTCGAGTAAGAGTAAACAGTTTACCTGGATTGACTTTCTTAAAATTAAGCTGACTTTTTGGGTCGGTCTTTGGTCCATTATTTTTTTTTATAACATCACTTTCAAATCGTTTAAACAGTTAAATCGCGATCTATTTTGTTGATCCGTCGTTGATTCAAATGTTACTCGATAAGCTTGTATCAAAAATGTCTTTCTCTACTGCGCTAAGAACGGCAAATGACCTTCGAACACCAAATTAACAACAACAACAACAACAACAACAACAAATATGGAAATCACAAAAATCACGTACCTTACGCATCAGATGATATATTTGTTTAAACATAAAATTGATCATTCACTAGTCAAAACATTATTTTCAGATAGTATCATGAATACATCATTTAATTATCGGTATTTATAGAACTGATTGTGTTATATAGTAAACCCCATATAACCTGGCGAGTTGGAGTCTCATGAACCCTTTCTTGAGCAGGGCGAGGATTTTGGTAATAAAGCTTGACAGCATTTAATGACACAGAGAAGAGTTATCGTAACCATAGTAGCTAGTCGTAACAGAAAAAATGGGTAGACTAACCTGTATGACAATAACAGACAATTCCGCCCGCCAAATTAATGTAAATGTAATCATACTGAATTTGGTATGCTTTGTCCGGGTCAAAGTCATGACCCTTATTGATTACAATGACATAAGTATATACTAGGCCAGTTAAAATAAAATCAGTTGTACCACTTGTCCAAGAATCAACTTTATTCCGATCTATATATTACACGATTAGAGTTTAACATCGAAGGTTCTAAATTCGCCAGGGCAAGCAATGTAGTCTTTTTACTACACTGATAAATTTTGACAGAAATTGCTTGATGGACATTTCGAAGCGATGGGACAGTTTTGCCTGTCGACATATGGACCCTCGAAGATAATAACTGCTTATTACCATTAAAGCATTATAATATATTATATTCTCCATTCGATTAATAACTGATATCTAAACATTGTATTCTTTTTTAGTTCTAGACGAACACCAAATTACTCAACTTGAAGCGAGATGTATGGGAATAATATGTAGATAAGATATAAACAAACAGGAGGAATCATTTACAAGAAAGTTATTTGACTGTAAAAATATATCAGATAAATATATATCCGGGAAATATCAAATTTCCTTCTATCCACAAGCTTCCTTGGCTTATTTTTATTCCAAGGTCAGATTAAGTTCAGAAAATAAACAGACTTGATAAATATTTACTAAATACTCTAATGTAAATTTAGACATTTTCACACACCATTTTGTAGAATGCAGTATATATATATATATATATATATATATATATATATATATATATATATATATATATATATATATATATATATATATATATACATACAAAAAACAATTTGTGCTATATGTATGATTTATTTACACAGATAGTATCATTTCTGATCATTCCAAGGCCCATAGTAAATGATATAAGTGATATCCGCACATTATATAAATATATATAAATCCTCCATATCATATTAATATATGTATAGATACATTCCTCATACCTGCCTATGTAATATAGAGTAGGCCCATGCAATACGCCTATGGGTGATCTACGTGTATTACATATCATATGACATTTATATTACATATCACGTGATATGCGTATGAGTATTTTTTTCTATGAATGAATCGTTTTTAAAGCTGGCTAGTCCAAAAATGACACCGAGACAACTTTCCCGATAGTGTAAAGTTTTATAACCGGTCGCCATATTTTGTCAATATTAACGTGTACCGCGCAATGGAACTTTTCAAAGTCAAAAAAATATATGTCAGTCTAAACTCTAGCCTAAAGGCTTTCATACTGACAGTAGATCTATACCACAGCGCTTCAACTTGAAGTTCAATATCGATATTTTCGGGTTATCCAGCATAACAGATTGCTGACCAACTTTTCCTTGTGCAAGTATGACGTGACGTCACTTACCGAATTGAATCTGTGAACTGAAACACTTGTATCTCTAGGATGAATAACTTTTTGTTTAATCTATCAACGTTTGATTGTTGAATTACATTATTGCTAAAATGTATATTATCAGTTGGTTCAAAAGTATTAAAGGTTAGGCTTTGCACAATTTTCTGTGGCGTAATATTTGGTCATTTAACCGTTTGATCTAAATATGTCGGTATCAAGTAAATATGCATAATTCTTTCAAAATGTAAAATTACAGGTATATATTCAAAATTCGTTGCAACGATGTTGCCATTTACAGGTTCGAGAATTTCAAAAATCGTACAATTAATACCCTTTCATATATATATATATATATATATATATATATATATATATATATATATATATATATATATATATATATATATATATATATATATATATATATACATATATACAAATACAAATAAGTAATATGAAGATCAAGTGTCCAAAATAACAAAAAGGCTCAAGGGACGTACGGACATTTTGCTAACTAATCGACACTCTGTTTAGACGGTGATTTAAATCATGGTGGAGATACACATTTATTTTTGTTCAATGGATTGTATTGTATTGTGACTGGTTACCAGCCTTTTGTCAAAACTTTTCGATGATGTTCACTGAACATCATCCATACATTTTGTTATCAGGGAATATTTACCATATGTTGACACTGACACTATATGATATTTATATGATAATTTTATATACAAGAACGATTGTGTATTGTTTATGCAGGTTTAATAAAATGGAAAAAAAGAAATGTCAGAAAACATACGAAATAAGTTAATATAAGCATTGAACTCCTTCCTTTCAGTTGGCATTCATGGTTTTATGACAAAGCAAATTCATCATGAAGACGCGCCTCATGGAATTATCCTTTGTCCAGTTGGCATTCATAAGCCCATGAATGCCAACTGACAAAAATTCAGTGCTGAAATACATTCACTGTTGAATATCTAGTTGACATGTCAATGCATTGTATCCTATTGTGAATGGTTACCCGTCTTGTGAAGTACTCTCAAAACTTTTCAAAGATGTTCTTTGAACATCAACCAAATATTTAGTTATCAGAGAATATAGACATTGTTGAATGGCAAAATGTCTAGTTGAAATGTCATTATGGCTAACAAGTTGCTAACGGCGTATGAGTAGAGTGAGAGTGAAGCATTTTCTCTCGGCAAATAGGATGAAGAAGAATGATTGCCTATACACTCACTTTGTACATTTCATCGTTTAACAGTAGAAAGCATATTAGCACTAGATTTAGTATTTTTGAAAAAGTAATAAAAGAACGAGTTTCTTTTCAACACAGACGTAGCCGGAATAGCACTCATGGACATTGGCCACATTTAAATTAACATATATTAATTGTTGGAACAAACTTGTAGACAATGGTAGTGTGTTAGCTGTGTAAAAAAATATTTATGTATCATTGAACATTCACGTGACTGGATATCTTATTTAAATTGTTTAGTAATCATAGCAAATTTGAGATTTTTTTTTGACGAAGACTAGAGTTGGACACATGATATAATGCTTATCTCATCACACAGCTTACCAATATGTATCCATGACATTACTAAGGGTATGGAATAATTTTTATATCTCTCAAGAGATTTCATATGTTATTATGATTACTAAAACTTGCATAGCTATACCGTTAGTGATTCGGTGTTTCCGTAATGAAACAAACACCACTCCAACTACGAAATTAGCTGGAATAACTAGCTCGCTTTGGACCATTACTTTAGATATATGTTTTTGAAGTTCTTAATATAATTATTGACACAACGGGTATACAATTACATGGACGACCCATATTCACTCTTACCTTCTATAAGAATGCGAGTGTTTTATGAAGAAACTAAAATTAGAATTATGAGTTTCATGATAACAATTTTAAACTTAAGATGAAAACAACAGCAATATTGGACCACCATAGTTACAACAAGACGTAAAATATGACGTAATGGTCGGAAAACTGGGCATTCTGTTCAACATATTCTATAATTGCTTGCATATTTTATCAAAAATTGTATCAGGAACTTTACTACAGTAAATTCATCAGTTAGTATTTTTTGCAGTTAAAAAGAGAGAGAGAGAGAGAGAGAGAGAGAGAGAGAGAGAGAGAGAGAGAGAGAGAGAGAGAGAGAGAGAGAGAGAGAGAGAGAGAGAGAGAGAGAGAGAGAGAGAGAGAGAGAGAGTTACCCTACATGTCCGTTTCACATCTAATTTGTATGCAAAAAAAAACATTCTTTAGAATATATCACTACCATAGCATTCATACATACACCAAACTCTAATCAATTACTAGCCTTATTGTTATGCATAATGCAATCTGAAATCTAAAATAATGTCAACAAAAGAAAGACATGAATCATGAAGTACGACTCGATGTTTTATGTTCTGTAAACAGATTTCAAATTTTAAACTTTGCAATTTCAAAATAGTCGGAATTCACAATTGCGATCGGATTGATTTGTCTTTGTAGAAAATAATATTATCAGGAATTATCAAATACATTTTCATTTAAAACACTGATCTTTATCGATTTTATGTCCTTTTTTTCATTCATCGCCTACAGTAAATAATATTTTCTGGTAATTTTTTCATTTCTCTACTACAGTGTTTGTAACACTCTTTCTTAAATCGACTTTTCAAAGTTAAATCAAAGTTGAGAAAAAGATCAGAAAATCTAATTATCTAAAAAGCAATTACCCGAAAGATACTTACATTCCAGACAAGGTGCGTACTTAACAGTGATTTAGTGACAATACAATTAACTATTCTTCAGAAGATTGGTACAGGAATCAGGATATAAAACCGATGTATAGAGGATGAGAGCACTGAATGAAATTAAATTAAGTATGCTATACAAGGGAAAATACTCGTGGTGTTAAATTATGCTACACTCTCGAATTAAAAAAAACGGATTTAAGTTTTCCAAAAATTATTCATATGTGTGAAATATATTATGGGCTTTCTTTGCAAACTTCCTACCCCAGAATTAATAAGAAATGGTAACCGGTCAAAAAAGAGAAAAGCGTGATCATATCGATTTAGGATTATACGCATCCCTGTATTTGGGAGCAAAACATAAGTAAATCAAACATCATGCTGTCTATCACTTACATATAGTGATGACTTTATTTCGCATTCGTGAATACATGAATGCGGATCCTAAATCTGCAGAAAAAAATAACTTTCGAGGGTTACAAAATATGATATTGAATACATAAACATGGGGTACCTGTGGCTGAGTGAATAGAGCATCGCTTTTTTAACCATGAACATTCTCGCTTCTTGTCAGCGCAAGGACGAATCCCGCTGTAACCTGAGTTGATTTTAGTAAGAAGGTTTGCCAATTTTCTTGCGAAAGTTCGGTGGTATCTTCGATGGTATATTGTAACCGGATTCATTGCTTCGTCATTAACTACTGATTAACCGCCACCATATAACTAAACTTTCTTGTGTGTGGCGTAAAACACCAGTCAAAAAATCAAAATTATATAAAAAGAAGTTTACATGTATCAGCAAGATTACATTAGTATGTATTTATTGCTAATATCAGCGATTAACTTATTTTCATGGGCAATTTTGCTTGCAATACTGCGCGTACTCAACTGTACTCTAGTCACAAAAGGTTGTAATAAAAAGGGATACATATGTAATACAAACTTTGAATACTCGAACAGATCATTTTATATGAATATTTATCTCTCGCGAAATATATATGATATAATGCTTGTATTTGTATAGGCGTAATAATAAGCTCCAGGCAATGAGAGGACGGATATGGTTAAAATGACACAACCAATAAATTATATTATAGTACTTACCATGACTTGTGATTGCGTTCGTAATTCTCCTTGTAGCTATAGTGACAGCATCGCTGATTACTGTCAACAGTTTTCCATTTCTACAATTGACACAGAATTATAGGGTTATTTGCTAATTATGTAAATTTACTTAGATAAACTATGTTTTTTGTGATTTTGGCACAGTTAAACTTAACAATTAACCCTATTTTTGCTCTAGTTAATGTGGGTTACTGAGAAAAACTAGGTTTAACTGAAAAAAAAGCTAGGTTTAACTGAGAAAAACTAGGTTTAATTCATTAAACCTGTTTTGGCGTGCCATATATATTTATATGACTCATAATGCATTTAATCTCTTTTGTCTTCAATAGCCAGTAGGTGTTATGTCAGTCAAACAAAGTATAATTTACTGCACCTAAATCGCGTAGGGTGCTATACAGTGTGTACTATTGGATGGTAGGCGATACATTTAGGTTTATTATTTGGCCTTCTGTGATAACCCTTTTTTTCCGGAAATATATATATATATATATATATATCTAAAATTCGAGCTCATCTGATGAAGTCTTATTGACGGACATGACCGTAGTGAGCATTTGGTTTGGTCCCTTTTGTAAAACTATTACTTTTTGTTAATAATATTAAAACATTGTTTTGTCTATACTATTGTTGACGGTAGATGTTTATATCACATTCAACTATTTGGTAAAAGGTTGATTGTGATAAATCGGGGAAGAAAATACTTATAGAATCGTATGGCACGCCAAAATTACGTTACTGAGTTAAGACTAGTTTTTCTCAGTTATATAGTTAAATCTAGTTTTTCACAATTTTCTCCAGATAATTCGAGGTCCTTTGGCACGCAAAAATCACACTAATGAGTTAAAACAAGGTTTCACGGTTAAACCTTGTCTTCTCCAGATTTACAAAAACCTAGGTTTAACTGGTGAAAAAATCGTCTTAACTCATTAATGTGATTCAGAACACTAATTTGAATTAAAAGGAGACTTATCTGGAAAAATATAGATCAAAATACACCAAAATCACATTAATACTGATTGACTAAGTTTATCACATGTTTGTGGTTTTGGTGCAGTTAAACGTAGTTATTCTCAGTTGAACATAGTTTCTCTCAAGTTAATATAAGTAAATAAGAAAACGTAGGGTTAACTCATTAATGTGATTTTGGCGTGTCATAGACAAAAGTATAGACAAAACAGACAAACACAGTTAATTATAGCTTCTAATAATATGTCAGGTTTATATCCTGTAATGAATACTTTTGTCTTTCATTGCATACTTCACAACGATAAGACCAAATATTTAAGTGTATATACCGTACTTTTATATTGACCACTATATGAGCTTTTATACAGCAGTACTAAATCCAGTAATTTATGTGTAACGACTTGTTGATTGACACACAATGTGATATATATTGTTTTATTGTAAAGTTATAGACTTCTACTACTACTACTACTACTACTACTACTACTACTACTACTACTACTACTACTACTACTACTACTACTACTACTACTACTTCTACTACCACTACTACTGAAAAATCACTATTATAACTGAATTTACTATGATACATATTACATCTACCTTTGTAAATGTCTATGTATATATGAGGTTGTATATATGTTTGTAATGTATGTGTAAATATTAGTAAATATGTACAGTATGTGTATGTATATTCCTAATTAAAACTGGTCTCTCCTACTCTATCCTCTTTGCCTCCACCTATGAACAAAAGTGTGAATGTATGTGATCTAGAGTAAATATGGAGTTAACGCCAGCCAAGCTCTATACTCCCTAGCCAGGCGGAGATGTATAGGAACATGTAAAATCCTAGCTTTGTATTCAAGAATAAATGTTGTATTAAAAAACTGAATTGATTATTAATATCATCATTAACATCTAAACCTTGATAATAGTTATATCGTACTAATGATATCTGACAAATTTCCAGTAAGCACAATTTTTTGAAGCTAATGTAAAGGTCAGAAGAGACGTACCGTAGTTAAATATTGTTGAAACAAACAACTCTTAGAATTCTGAGTTGGCGCTGAATTTCCATCATTAACTTTTAAGTACATGAAAATGTTTGCGCACCTGCTACATGACAGAAACAGAGTGAGTTCGTGCGTTACGAAACAAACAAGTGAATCGAGAACGTATAACGAAATACCAGAATGCGTCGGTTTATAATATAATTGTATTGTACTTACCACTTACCTTAATTATCCGACCTCAATTCACATATAAATATATGTTCTTCTCAAAATCAGTGGCCATCAAATGTTTTGATTAATGTCACACAGAAAGCATGTTGGAATTAAGATATGCCAACAGAGTAAAGTAAGAGCAGTTTGCTAATCTTCAACTGTCACAAAGGTAGTAAATGCATATTCACATTTAAAATGCTATATCCCTATATCATCTAACCCTCGTTGTCTACAATCTTATACAAGACTGAAAACGATGCAACAGGCAGTGCAAATCTAACTTGAATAATGCTTCTTGTCTCTTTTATTGTGAACTGATTTGAAGCTATTCCAAAACAAACTTCTCAAGTAACCTGACTATAATAATACAAGCCAAGGTTATATTTAACATGGAATCTAAATATTGTTTCAGATTATACTTTTCTAGTAGTCACACAGGAAATTGTTGAATTTTAAACGCATGCAAGAAATCATTTCGACGGAAACGTATTTCCACGTGTCGTGTTATATATATATATTTAGATTTTAGTTAGCAAATATAGCGCAAACAAATTTATTTTTATATAGATTCTCTGGTATGTTACATCATCGCAAAAAAGAATTGTATTTTTATACAGGATTTTGACGTTGTATTAAAGCGACATCAGTTTCTTTTTACAGGAGTAATATTTTGTGATTTATTGTTATAAACGGACCAAGGAAAACATTAATGTTATTGTCATTATTTTCATTATCATCATCATCATCATCATCATCATCATGTTAAATTTATGAATTTTACCCAGTATGAAAGGATTTCTAAAGAAAATACCAAAATTAAATCAAATTAATGTGAACTGATACCAATATACATACCGAACAATCTTAAAGTAATATACCTATGCAGTTAATCAACTAGTGTTATCATCTTTCTACGTTTGCACAACCTATATAGTTTATCAATGAATAAAAAACTATGATATGATATATATATATATATATATATATATATATATATATATATATATATATATATATATATATATATATATATATATATATATATATATATATATTTAAAATGTTATGTTAACAGTTGTCTCCGATATAGTAATTACGTATTAATACCATCATTTTTGTTTGCGTGGTACCATTTAGATACATTTTTACACACACCTAGTTATAGCATATAGTACAGACAAACACAGTAAGTAAAATCTTTTTATAATACGTCAGGTTTGTATTCTATAGTGAACACTTATGTCTTTCATTGCATACTTCACAACGATAAGACCAAATATTTAAGTGTATATACCGTACTTTTATATTGACCACTATATGAGCTTTTATACAGCAGTACTAAATCCAGTAATTTATATGTAACGACTTGTTCAATGACACACAAACACACAATGTAATATATATATATATATATATATATATATATATATATATATATATATATATATATATATATATATATATATATATATATATATATATATATATATATATATATATATATATATATATTGTTTTATAATAAAGTTACAGGCTAAGCATAAGCTAGTTATTTCCCTACGATTCGATCGGCTTATAGATACAATGTATTAAATATTTGAAATGTTTCGTTTCCCCATGCTATTAAAACTATCGGTCAGATCAAAAGTAAACCATGCCATATACAAGTATATTATTTATTCTTACGGAGTTTATTAATTTTTATGTAACTCGATGCATCATTATTATTGATGAAAATGAAACATATATCTAAATGATTGTATAAGATGATAAATCCATCAAAACATTAAATACGACACTCTGTCTTTTAATTTTCAAGAACAATTTTGATAATCACCTTTTTCTATTAAACATCTATGAACACTTTTATATGTTAATACGTTAGCTACTTCTGTGTTTTATAATTGGTTTTTATAGATATATAATTTAAGAAGTTAGTTACAATTTGAAAATAGTTAGTATACCGTGTTTTCTTTATGTAAGGCAGGCTCTGACTTGTGTCATTAATGAGGATGACATTTGTCACGTAATCGGTGATTGAGTTTTGAAATACATTCACGCTGATGTTTTGATTGCTGATTTTTCTGACTTTTATTTTGTATTTACACGACCATGCATGTTTTTCCATTTTTAATACTATCAACTATCAAATAGTTTTATCTGTCACCTCAAACATTAGAGTTTCAGCATTATGCAGTGTAAATAGGCATATTTGGTACATAATACCCGGTAATTATATCGATGCATTTCCACACTGTCATTTGCGAGAAAGAGGAAACAATACTGTACAGTTGCAAGTTTTAACCGAGAGAATAGAACATATCAACTCCTAAATGAACGCTGATATTTACAATTTGTGTAAATCAAAGTCGCCGTCCCTAATTTGCTGTCAATTCTGCATTGATCCTAAAATATGTTCTGCCTCCAACGCTCACACGGTTCACTCAAACCATTTTCTGTTTGTGTCGTAATGTTTTAAATTTAAGAACAATGGAATGAACGGAACATAAGCATTTCTTGTCAATTGATGAGATGCAGCAATGTAACAATCATATACTTTCTTCGGTTAACACTCATTTAACATAGAGATAAAAATTGTCATTTGTCTAGACTTAACATTAACACAGTAATTTATTATGAGAAAATCTGCTATAAATACTACGTTGTCAGTGTCATTATGTCTAAGATCTATATTTTCAGAAAGAGTTTGATAAATTGCATGAACCAAAACGGTACTTATAATTGAAAACACTTTGGGGAGGACGAAAATGTGCCCTAAACATTAATGTGACTTTCTGTTGATATACGAAGTAACTAATGTCGAAAGAAAGCGCCATGAAGTCAGTTTATTATTACACAAAGTCTATATTATGATAAACGACATGTAAAAAGATTAGTAGGGGAGTAGGAAATATATATAAATAAGTTAGTAAGAATACAATCTAGCTGATCTAAAAGGCCTTCAATATATTTATCTTTCAAGAGATAAAAGATAATTGAATATGATATATACTGTACTTTACAGAATCCAAATCAATATAAACAGTAATAATAAAACGAATCTTTTGATAAATAACAAAGGAATTATATAAAATTGAGGTCAGATATAACTTAATAATACCAAGATGCAACTTTACGAGATAAAATAATGTTGTGCAGGTTTATAAATCCATTTCTGATCTAAACGTAATCCAAAAATTAGTAGAATATTTGGGTTTAATATAACATCGTCATCTTATAACCGAAATCGATATTTAACGTAAAATAAACGTAGCCTTATCCGCATACCTGAGAAACTTCGCCATTGGTTATATTCGCCCTATTACAACAGAATACATATTCGCCCCGTTTTAAATTCACGCTTAATCACCTTACTCTCATGGATGGCATATATGTCTGCTCTTCAATTATTAGGCTTGAAAATTCCGTTTTCATTTTCAATTCGCCCTCTCATCTAAGGACGAAAATGACGAAAAATAAACGGGAGCGAGGTATACAGTAATTATAATAATATTTGAAATGTTGTATACATCTTCGATGGATATATGTAACTATACAATGCTTTATTTACCAGAGATCTTCGCTCATACTCACAGGCAATATTATCAACTATTAAGAACAAGTCTTATAAAGATAATCCTGTGTTTCCAAGAGCTGTCAATTACTCTATTGAAAGACAATGTGTCAAAAACAAAGCACCTACTTCAAAGCTCTCCACTACTCAGATTCTAAAGACAGAATCATTGAGGACATATCTAATAAGGCAACTCTGTGCTCCATTAACCTCACCAATGTTACGTCTATATTAAAAAGACAATATCATTGAGTACATATTCTATACAATAATTTTGTTCTTTCCTGATCCTGCCATCGAGGCGAGCTATCAAAACGATAGTATCACTGAGAACATGGACGTTGTCATTGCTTTGCCTCCCTTAAAATATATTATCAGTTAAGGTATGTCTCATAAGGTTTATAACTATGTCTACATCTGATCTAGGATAACTTGGATATTATGATATTAGCAGAATTGATGATTCTGCTGCAGCAAAATGAAGAACAGGATGACTATTAACAAGCAATCTATCTTAAAATAATACACTTGCCATCGCTCTACATGGAAAATAATATAATATTCAACTAACACACTATGTGCATTGCAAAATTCCTTTGAGTATAATATTTGGGATAAATAAACCGTTAAATAATAATTAATTCTGTATCAATAAAGTTAATACCTTGCTTTGGGCCTATCAATATCAGTTATCTAAATGCGGAAATACATAGGTTATTTTGATAACCGCTTTAGTTTTAATAACAAATAAACCACTTCCGTTTGTCGGTACATACAAGGTCACTAAAGAGACTACAGAGTGCATTATTTGCAATCTCTGATAAATTTACTGTGTGTATGGTTTTCAGAATACTTTATCTGAAACAAGATAATACTGCATTTTAAGAGATCTGCACTGCAATTAGAAAACATATTTCGAGATCAAAATTAAACGAAGCAAACACATACATTAACTTGCCATAAAGCTTTCAAACAAGTCTACTAACAATTCATTTAGAATTTGCAAGCTTTAACATAGCTTTACGATAATGTTATTGATTAACCTTCCTAAATACATTGATTTGATGAAAGAGAACAACATGACCTCATCGTTTGCTACAGTCGGTAATGAAAGTAACTTATATTTCCGTTATGCATTTATAGTTCGGTACCCTACAGCAAGCAAGTGACACATGTTTTGTTAAGTGTACTACAACAAACACTTGTCACATGTACAGGTCAGTACCCTACAGCAATTAAGTGACACATATATTGTTAAGTATGCTACAACAAGCATTTGCCACATACACAGTTCAGCGAACACGTGACACATGTACCAGTATGTTTGCTATAACAAACAAGTGTAACATGCACAGTTCAGTACTCTCCAGCGAGCAAGTGACACATGTATTGTTAAGTATGCTACAACAAACAAGTAACATGCATAGTTCAATGATCTATAACGAACACGTGGCACATGTATTAAGTACTCTACATCAAATATGTAACATTTATTTCTGACTTTGTAAAACAAACTATGATTTTGGAATTACGTTTATAAAATTAAAATGCCATGTTAAAAAATCAACAGCAAATATTTCACATTTTTGTTCAGAAAAACTACAAACATAATATGTCAAATGTATTGTTCAGTACATCAAAAGCTCGTCGCGAGTAATTTTCAGAACTTCTCATATGTTGCATATATTGTTCAGAAATCTACAGCGAACATGTCACATGTATTTTCTACAACTCTACAGCAAACATGTCGCATGTGTTGTTCAGAATTCTACAGCGAACATGTCACTCGAATTGTTCAGAATCCTACAGGGAACATGTCACATGTGTTGTCCAGAACTCTGCAGCGAACATGTCACATGTGTTGTTCAGCGAACGCTCATATGTTGTTCAGAAATTTACAGCGAACATGTCACATGCATTTTTCAGAATTTTACAACGAGCATGTCACATGTGTTGTTCAGAACTCTACAGCGAACATGTCACATATATTGTTCAGAGATCTATATCACGTTCGTGTCACATGTATTGGTTAGAACACTACAGCAAGAAAGTATCACTGTAGAACTGTATTGAATAAATTGTTAATACAGAACATCTATTCTTGTTTATTAGAGAAGAACATTCTACATGTCCTGAGAACAAATTCTATACTCAATCATGTTTCACAATTTATCAATTTGAAAATAATAATATCAGTAGCGTGAATATACAGTTAAGGCGGGAAAACAATCACGAAAATGTATACCCAAACATTTCAGTTATTAAACATTACTATATAGTGTAAATAAAGCCTGGAGGTGTACATTCAAATATAACCCAGAACATTTGTGGGAATAAGTATGTAGCCCTAGTCTCATTTAAGTAGTGGACGTCTTTTTCTAAAGAGTCTCTCTCTCTCTCTCTCTCTCTCTCTCTCTCTCTCTCTCTCTCTCTCTCTCTCTCTCTCTCTCTCTCTCTCTCTCTCTCTCTCTCTCTCTCTCTCTGATACACACTCACATACATACATACATACATACACACTTGAAGTATACATTTTTTGAAATAGAAAATCAAAATGTCTTACAAACTATATACATAGGTAGTTACTTTGTATAATATATAGATATTTGCCTTATATGGACTTGTGGTACCAACTAAATGCTATATGCTAGCACGAGATATATTAACACAATTGAGAATTCCACTATTCTTTTGTTGTATTGTGGAATGTATGATTTCTATGTAAGTACGAATTGTTGGAAAGATTGAAATACACACCAATGCAACCCTTTGCGAGTTAACTTGCAATTAACTTATTGTAGCGCTGGTTAAACTAGTACAGAATCATTTAAAAATAATAAGTCATGAGGGTTTTCCTTTGTAATAGTTTTGCAATATTTCCCCTAATTATGTGAAGATGTTTATTCTGCTTACAAACATTTGAAGACGTAATATTGTATGTGATGCATGTTAATAAAAAAACCACATGAATAGTAAAACGGAAATGTTTTAACAGAACAGAACTCATCTATGGTTCTCTTGTATCTGAAAAATAGAAGATGAAAGTGTCCCAGACTATTAATCAGGATGTCAAAATAGTGGTCAATGATGACAGTTATCCGAGGTGAAGTATGTTTGTCTTTGTAGCCGGCAATGAGAATATAAGGTAATGGCAGACATTTTACCTTTGTATAACAATTGATACGTCATCTAAGTCAACCTGGAACAATAGTTTTGCACTTGTGGTATGATTCCTATTGTCTTCTATTCTATATTGTGGAAGATTTGTGTATAAGATGATGACAAGATTAAAATAATACCATGTGTGCAAAATGAAGACATGGCTTCAGTGTGTGTAAGAAGGTCACCCGGTTATTCCGTTGACGTTTGCGATTCAATTAGTCGAAGAAATTAATCGAAGTTCGTTCATTCTGAATACATCTTTTTTTTACGTGTGCTCAGACATTTAGCTCATATTTACTTTGTTTGATTACTAGAAATGTGCAGTAAGTTATTGTTTCTTATTATTAAATATTAATAGTAAGAAATTAGAATAAAGATCGAATTGGTTTCTATAGATTTGACCTTAATATATAAATATATTATAGTTACTCAGTCTATCAGACCCAGATCTATTTAAGGATTGTTTTTCATTTTTTTTAATATCATCGGGGTATAAAAACAATTGCTAATGGAAAAAAATCGGTGCAGCAAAATGGGGGTGTTTTCATATGACGTAATAGCTCAACAGCTGTTTTGATATTAGAAGTAGTTCTCTTTTCTGATCGCAAATAATAAATGAATTTAAGGTTTAATTTCTTTTTTACATATCATTTTGAAAGAAACTAGTGAAATGGACAATTTTCAATACTTATTCTCAGATTTAGTTCGCGATTATTAATATTTGACCATTTCGTAGTCGCGGGTTAAATGTGTCAGAAGAGAATTGCTTGAATGCGCCGTGTGCAAATGGCTGATAGGCCTACCATGTGAGATTTGGATATCAACAAATGATTGTTGTTTACAAAAAAACTTTGTTTGAAGTCTGATATTTTACCAGTAGAATATACCACAGAATGTTTGAGTTTGACTGCTAGTATTCGTTCATGACAACTGGAGGTAGCCATTCTTCTATACCTGACATTTTTACCAATCGGTGAATCAGCTGGGAAATGCCGTGTCAGTGATGTTTTTGTAAGTATTTCAATATACTGTATAGTCTAGCCCACTGGCAAATCAATTGAAACAAGACAAATCTAGATTATGTGAAATAACAAACTTTTATTTGTCTGTTTAAAAGATAATTGTCGACACATTCGTTATGGAAAATCCGTGTAGTACTATAAAGTATAATAGGTCCATATGTTGTTATGTAGGTCAATTCAGACTTCAATATTTACCAGCTGATCATATATTTAATAATGCGAACACAGTAGGCCTAACTATACAATATAGAGTACCCCGTCAATTTACTCAGAAACCTATGAACACTATTTATGATTGGCAATAACATTACAGGTTGTGAAAAACAAGATGGACCTGGGAAGTAGCCTAGCAATTATTAGGATTTGAGGTGAAATGAGAGCCGATATCACACGATGCAAGTGACGAATTATTTCTGACAGGAATATATGGGAAGCATGGCTGTTTATCAGATATGTTTAACAAAATTGAACTAGACCTAACTCTCCTTTTTTCTGTTCAACGTACAAGCAAATTTTCATTTCTGTGGCCTGTGGTTTTTTTCATAACATGACCTAGATGTATGAGCATGTACAATGTGCTACAGATGCAGGCCTAGTCTTGTATGTTTGATTTCTTTCTGTGATTTTTGTTTGTTTTGTGATATTGAATGGCTTTTAAGATTAAATAAAAAAAATACGAAATGAATGCGTGTTATTTGATTCTTTATTGATTCATTCATATGTTTAGAGAAGACTTGTCCGACAAAAACATGGTCATGGAAAGATTTTCTAAAATGTTATGTATTCCTACGCCAAAAAGTAAAGCGGATAAACGCTTGGGTCACGCGACGACCGACTTGTGCTATTGAAATATGAATGCATTCGTACTATATTCATGCAATAAAGGAAATAACAGTCGGTATGTAAATATTTCATCATGGCACATCTTTTTTTTTTTTATTATTTTATTTCTATTACAAATATGAATATATGATATTCTACGTATTTATCTACATTGGATTCTGGATATTTAGCATTTCTGAGATAAGTTCAATAACTTCCTGAGCTCCTGCTCCCATCAGACCTAAATGGGCCGACATAAAAGTTTAAGAAAATAGGATGGTAGCAATAACGAATTATTAAGGTTTGATAACTAAATACTTCTCTACATGAATAGTGAAATTATTTTCCTCTAATTCGTTTAATAATTAGTTTTTGTGATGTCTCTCCGAATAACAAATTAACGTCTTTAACTGACAGGTTAAAATGAACCTAACTAAGAATCGGTATGATATCGTTTTGAAGCAGGTGATTAGTTTATACTAATGTCATATTTTGTATAGATAGCGCTAATCAAATTCGAAACTCCTTTAAAGCTAAGACAGTCATCTTTTTTATAACGGTTAGTCTTAGACGGATTTGGTAATACCTTTATGTGTATTAGTTGGCCTTGTGTGATATCACTTTCTCTTTTTTCTTTTTCGGAAATATCCAGTGAAACTCTAGTTTTACTGGTGAAGTCCTTCTGATAGAAACCATCGTCCTGGACATTTGTTTTGACCCTTTAGCAAGAATATAACTTTGGTATTATGTTTTAAATATTTATGTATATAAGATGTTCATGAAAAAATCTCAACCAATTTACAAAATGTGTTACCTATATTGCATAACTTTACCTGCAACTGGCATTACGATGAATTATTCAAAATGTGCTATTGTGCAGGTCATGGGAATAAAGATGAATAAGATAAAAATACAAAAAAATTCAAAAGTCAACGGAATCTTCCAAGATTGGTTGTCGGCGTATTTATATAGGAAATAGAAAAATAAAATATGATGCTGAAAGTAACATTTCTCGTTATAAATCAACTGTTGAAGGTTATGGAGATCTGAGTTATAGTATGCCGTTGGCGAGTGTCATGAACTCATGATACTAGACCAGTCTAGTCCTGTATACATAAATCTTATTGTAACTACATTAAAACACTCATCTCCTTTGAAATATACAATTAATTTTCTATGAAAGCTTCCGTTAACGGTATTGATATAAGTGATGATAATAATTGTATTGACAATAGAGATGATGATGATGATGATGATGATGATGGTGATGATGATGATGATGATGATGATGATGATGATGTTGATGATGATTGATTTGTAGATTGTGACGACGATGATGACGATTGTTGTGATCATGATAATAAGAACGGCGATGAAAACGACATGATGATGTTGATTATGATCTATGTGATAAAGCTATGTATTTGAAACAATATGTGACTTTTAGTTTCTTAAATTCACGATGAACGTTATTATTGAAAAAAATTAGTTGTTAAACGTATAGACATCAAATCGTCAGTAGGCTCAGGAGACAGTGTATATACATACACACAGGACTACACGGATCTATGATAATCCAGCACTTGGATCCGATTTCAGAACGTTTGGATAAGACCTTTATGATAAAATCTTAATGGAACAATTAACAAATTAACAAAATAAAAAAAGTATTTTGTTTGTTTTAACTTAATGTCAATTTCATCACTTGACATATTTGTCATTTGACCAGTGTTACGATCAATATTGTATAATGAAGTGTATCTATTACATCCTATACAAAACATCGAGTTATTAAAGACTTGTTTTCTATATATAATAACAATAGCCTAAAATAATACCACTTGAAAAATGTTAGAGAGATGAGTGATTGGATGTTCTAACCTGTGCAGCAAACGAAGACACTTAAATCCTCTTCTTGTTAACTGTAAAGTGTTAAGTTAACACAGGCGCTTTAATATCGAACAGAAGTGACAATATATCATTCAATAAACGCTTGCCAAAATCTCAACACGTCAGATACGGAAAGGGCTTATAACACACACACACACACACACACACACACACACACACACACACACACACACACACACACACACACACACACACACACACACACACACACACACACACACACACACACACACGCGCACACACATGCACATACACACACATACACACACACAAACACGCACACAGACACAGACACAGACACAGACACACACAGACAAAGACACACACGCACACAGACACACACACACTCACACACACATACACACACACAGACAGACACACACATACAAAGACACACACGCAGACATACACACACACACACACTGGGGTATAAATATATATATATATATATATATATATATATATATATATATATATATATATATATAAATATATATATATATAGTCGAATAAATCTTCATTTCAAATGAACTTGGACTTCAAAATCTGTGTTATAATACTAATAATGAAATTTGGCCGTTGTTTCAAAATTAGTTCAAATAAAGTGGGATTGTATTCAACCAGATGGAAATGACGACAGTAATACACCAAACATATTGCATGCATTGTTCATCATTTTTGTAATGTTTCCACCTGTATCAAAATTTGTCTGTTTATAATTTACTACATTAAATATGGATATCTATTGAGTGTAAAAGTGCAATGGCAGATTTGTTGGGTAAATGATGTCAAGATATATATCTACACTTTGGTGATAATTCTGTTAAGGGTTTGGAATTTAATCTAACGAATTTAATCTAGTGACAGTATACATTTTTTCTGTATACCGCATTTGTTATACTCCTCTTTGTAAGTGATCCCGAAAGCAAAAGAATGTATATTTTCTGGGAATCAGAAACATGTGCATGGGTTTTGCTATCGATTAGTTTTGATTATAATATAGATAGTTTAGGGGGTAGGTTGCAGGTGTCTTAATTTTTTTTTTATCAAAGCAATCGAATTTTAGAAAATTTTAAACCTTAAATGTTTCATTTGAATGTAGAAAACCTAGATAAACAACATTCTATAAGAAACAAGTACATCGAATGTTATTGTTTATAACCTTTGGATTAGCAACGAACTAATCATGTAAATGGTATGCCAAAAGCGCATGAATGAGTGAAACCCTGTTCTCCTTAGTAAACCCTAGTACTTACTCTCCAGTTAGTCCTTGTTTTTCTCAATCACACACATTAACTAGGAGAAAACCTAGTTCAACATGGAAAAAACATATTTAACTGCGGTACGAGCACATTAATGATAATTTACGTTATTTTGGAGCAGCTAATCCTAGACTGTCTCAGTTAAACCAAGTTTGTCTCCAATGCGGGTAACAGGAAAATCTTGGATTTAATGGAGAAAAACTAGGATTTACCATAGTAAAACTAGATTTAACTGAGTAAAACTAGGTTAAACTAATTGTGATTTTGGCGTTGCAATAGGAATTGACTGCAGGAAACCGTTGTTACATAAACATTTATCAAAACTGTTAGGTATTCCATTTAGACGTATTAAAAGACAGTAACCTTTGAACATGCATGCGCTCTAAGACAATATTCTGTGGGTATAAAATAAACACACGTTATATTAGATGTATGTTTTACCATTGAAAAGATAAACAATTTTATTATACAGTGAAACTTGTATATAAAGACCCTCTTATGGACAAAACAGAACCAGTCTTTACGATCAACTGGTCTTTATACACGGGTGTTCGTTAAAGCAAATTTGACTCATATCGGTCAACTAAACATCAGTTTTGTTGTTGTTTACTTCAGGGTTCGCTTATTATCAATATAACCTTTAGGCGACATTTATCTTATCTATTGTGAGACGATAAACATATGGTAGAACTCTCGTGTGATCAATCACTTTTTACTTTCAAATTGATAAAACATTAGGTGTAAAAATGCTATTGATAGATAGTATTGCTGAAGTTCCATGTTAAATGTGTTATTTTGGAAACATATAAAAAGATATTCAATCTTTGCCACTCGCAATGTATAATAAAAATTTCAGATTATATAACAAATTTAGAAAAAGAAGTGAAATCGAGCTAAATCGGGAGGTTATATTTCTAGCAATATATATTATAAAACATGTCGTACATGAGTGCAAACTGGTTACTTTATGTGAACTCAAAAACAAAATTAAAGTGCAGCTATAAACAAAACACTGACACACACCACACGCCCTCACGCACGCACGGGGAGAGAGATTATAATGGTTGAGTCGACACATGTATATTTTGTTTCATGCTGACCCATATGTTAATGATATGATCAATTTAGTTGTCTTTCGCTTTATTTCTGCATGTATCATTATTCACCTAGGTCCTTTGTAAAACCATTTGATTACAAATCATATACATTGTTATTAGAAACTTTATCACTTGTCAGATGATACAGAGCTGATTATCGACAATTTTACAAATATCAAACCAAAACCTTATCTTGAGTTCTCTCAGTTTAAATAATACGGCTTTCAAGATAATTTCAAGACGTACTAAGGTATCAGAATATTTTGAAAACTTATGAGTCCAGTTAATGCTTGCAATGATATGATTTCGATCGGTTTTACCACTACACTATACGCAGTACTACGATGTAACAAATTTAATAAGGTGTTCTGTGGTTTATAGTATCAACAAGATCAATAAGCCATAGAGGTGACATATAGAGATACGTTGTGTTCCGATTATTTCGGCAGAAGTCACAAATGCAGTTTAAGATTATAAATGTACGATGGTTAGGTATATCATTTCAATTAAGCTCCCAGGTCAAATAAGTGTATAATGCTGCAGAAATTGTACTGTTAACAATTCAACCAGAAGCAACTTAATTACTTTTAAATAGTGTGCGTGTTCATATGCATCAGATTTACAAACTGCGTTTTGACAGGATGTGTTATACGACCAACAATAAATGTTTGATAGCGCTACAGACAATAAGTACAAAGAATTATTAGAAAAAGGTAAACTATAATCGATCAGGAAGTATAATGTCATCTTAACTTCATTGCGGTCATATTGTCTTGAAAATTTAGGTCATGTGCAGTATTTTAGAACCCTTGACCAAATGGTATCATATCTCTAATATTCTAATATTTTCCTGGACATTCTATTGATTTATACTTTGGTATCTGAGATTTTTTATATATTTCAACAGTAAAATACTTCCCCTTGTCCTTGATTCGAATTTTAAAAATTCAGATACCAGAGTATAAATATTCAGGATGTCCAGATTACATATACAAATCCGGTGAACTATGAACAAACACGAACCGCTAAAAATCCAGAGGCGGGATCAAGTGCAATGGAGGAGTAAGAATCCCCCGGTGACCGATCACACAGTCAAATTCAAATGAAATAAGTAAGGAACAAATCCTCGTCACAATAGACAACCCATCCACCGCTGTCGAACAGGTAACTCGACATTTAATTACGTCAGAAGATAATATGGTGACATGTGGACAAGGAGGGCAGACTGACAAGTGTACATGAATCATAAAATTATAACATGTAATAATAAGCAGAATATTAGTTTTGCTTCATTTTTGTATTACATCCCGCCCTTTTTTAAATTCAAAATATGGGAATGTCATTAGCTGTAGGTGACGTTTTATTTCGATCTGTCCAATGTATTGACGCCAATGCAGCGTAGGTTATTCTACACGTCACACCTGTCATGGCACGAGACTTGTGTACCAAATCCAATGAACTAAGGGACAGTTACCACCATTTTGGTATGACCCAGGACTTTCATCTTGTGGTTTGAACACTCTACCATGTGGCCATAGCAAACGATAATTAGTATTATCAATAACAACAATTATCATAAAGTAACTATAAAGATGACAATAATAATAATAATAATAATAATAATAATAATAAATTATCTTTATCGTTCCACATTTAAGTAGTAATATCCCTCAGTCACCCGCATATGGAGTTTATATTTCACAAATGATCCGATATGCCAGGCCGTGTACAACATATGAAGATTTCATATACAAAGGTAAACTACTTACTGACAAATTATTGACACAGGGATATCGAAAACCGCGTTTAATGTCAACGTTCCGCAAATTTTAGGGTCGGTATAATAGTCTTGTTTGCGACTACTCTGTTTCACTTAGTGAAATGTTGAGTTGCGTTTTCGTTGGCGGTTGTTGAGACGTCTGTACCAATTGTGACGAGGATACACTCCTCATGTGTTTCATTGGACTTGACTGTGGACTCACAGCGGGTGTGACCGGTCGACAGGGGATGCTTACTCCTCCATGGCACCTGATCCCACCTCTTGGTTTCCAGAGGTCCGTGTTTGTCCATTTTTACCGGATTTATATCTATGTCCTGGACATTCTATTGATTTATACTTTGGTATCTGAATTTTTTTATATCTAAAGGTGACTTCGTACAGAGACTGTACGTGACAGTTTAAATGATGACCTTAAGTGGCTATTTCCTGTCGCAAATTAATCATGAGGAGGCTTAATCTTTTAGAATGTCCAACTCTATCTAGATTTTCATATTTGAGTTAGATATTTTCATTAATATTTTTATTTGTAATCCCCAATTTCAAGGATTCATAATAACTATATCCTTAGATCAAATATTGTATATGAATCGTTGATAAATTAACATTTAACCCTATTTATCTCCAGACAGTTTCCAAGTACAGTAAAACACATGCGTGCATGTAATTTGAAACACCTGTGCTGCAGACGACATCAATTTTACGTTTCAAAGCGCAAGTATACATGGTTGTTTGATCTAACACATTCATTTTATACTGCCAGTTAATTAATTTTCTAGGGAAAGGCGAGTGCAAAGAAAAACACTAGTTAATATATACCTGTCCATGAATAATATGAACTACTCATACAATTTGCGATACCGATAATTCCAATGAAAATATTTTGTAGTTTTAGTTTTAAAAAGTTACTTACCGAAGTCTATTTCCTGTGTTAACATATCTACTTCTGAAACCAAAACGATCACTGTGAGCCGTGGTATTATATCTTCAAACCTTGACGGACTTAAATTCTTGTTGATAAATGTTATTTTCTTGACGTGTGTATATAATCAGCCGGTAACATTAGCTCCCGTCAGATTTGTTTATTTTCTTGTTAACACTGTATATTTTCTCTGATAATCAACCGCTTTAGAAGAAACTGTAAAACAAGATACGTCAACAGTTTACTATATAAGTTTTAATTCCCCGTTGTCAAAAATATTGACGAGACTACATAGGGTAGGCATAATGTAATAAATGGAGGCGTATTATGGGTTAATTTGATTGCGATTATTGTTGTTTTCATGCAGCCGTGATTATGTAGCCGTGATTTTCCACTAACATGGATATATCAACAGCTTTATGTGAAATGCCAAAATAACACAAGTTTAAAATACATTAATCTGCTTAAAAAAGTACAGATAAAAACTACAGTTCGACACATCCATTCATGGGTTTTATGAATTTTAACAAGAAATATATATGGTTTATTGGATTAAAAAGCTATTATTCAAAACGATGTATCTGACAATGAATTAAATATTTTACTTAATAGAAATATCTAATGATGGAAAAAACCAATAAACAATAAACATAATCAAATTTATGAAATTCTTTGAAAGATCACTTTTATACAATCTGATTATACCATTAAACTATATATATATATATATATATATATATATATATATATATATATATATATATATATATATATATATATATATATATATATATATATATATATATATTCATGTATATAGGTAAACATTTCATGTAAAATTTGCAATAACAGACCCGAGATTCTTTCTACAAGAAAACACCAGAATACTGACATTACTTCACCCCACAGCTAAAACAATAACCAGGCTTATTATATTTAAAGATTTTGATTATTGCCACGGTGTATAATTCAGAAAACAAAAATAAAAAGAACACTCCAATTTTGCCCCAAAGCTCACTCCACTCCCTGACACTACTCCATATAATACACTATGCCCATTTTGTAACACCTAGGAATACATTACAGTGCAAGAGATTTAAAGGCAAATAGATTGTCATTTCAATAAAAATTGTACCTAAACCTATATGTATGAAAAAATAATAAATTTGATGAATTAACATGCAGGTGATTACCTCATAACTCATATTCATTTACATTTAGCAGTTATCAAACGATGATCAGGACTTCAACTGATAAATAATTAATTAGGATTCCATCAACAGGTGACGCTAAACATTCGATTTTTTCCCATTTTCATTTCAAAATTCATTATTGCTGACGGAATATCATACAAATCGATTCGATTCATAAAGACAATTTATTCTAACTTTTAAGATATAATTGTGGATATTGTGTATTTTAATTTTGTTTGGCTGAAAAAGTCAATTCAAATGAAACATCTTGAGCCGCTGCATTTGCGTCAAATAGCGTTTCTAACAAAGAAAAACTGCGATATTTTGATATCCATTTCATATCTGGGTGATGCTAATAGGTAACATATGAATGATTTTATTCTTGCACACCATGTCACGAGAACGAGAAAACGGTCAATAGAAAGAGATAACATATATTATTGAAATAAATACAATATTACACAAATCTATCAATTTTTAAATGAACTATTTACATGGATATTTAAGATGACTTCGATCATTTTCCCACCCTGAACACACATTGACGAAAATGCTATTACTCTTAGAACAAACATAACAACATTTCATTTACATTTTACAATGAATAGAAATATTCAAGTGATAAAAGGAATCACATTTCAGTATTGTTGCTGTGAAACAATTCTGTACTCGTATGCTGTATTAATGCTTTCAATATTCACATATCATTTGCAACTTAGCTATCGAAATTATAGCAGAAGATGTGAAATTTGAGGAAAGATAAAGAGAGATTTTAGTTTGGATATAATTCTAATGCTCTAAGATGTTGGGGAAATATACTCAGTTTTCATCTCTTGTGATGAATTAAATGTAGGCAGCTTTTGAATCATCATTTGCCTCAGTGTATTAATGACACTTTTACGGCATAATGAGATCACATTAATTAGGAGTGGCACATATTTTCGACACATTTCTAGTAACGATTACTGCCTCTGCAGTACAGTTGACAAACGACAGAGACCTTGATACAGCTATCGAGGGGTATAAATATATCATCCTTGAATACAGGCACTATTCTTAATTATCAAGTTTCGACACGTAATTAGCTAAGTAACGTTAATATCGTTTAAAGTTGTCCCAGGGGAAGTCGTTTTTATATCCGGTCTACATACATGTAAATGAAAATCAACTTATATTAGAATATTAAGCTATGCGTCAGTTCTGATATAATTGTGATATTACATCTTAAGAGACTAATTGATTCTCTTTCTCTCTCTCTCTCTCTCTCTCTCTCTCTCTCTCTCTCTCTCTCATGACGAAAAGAAAATAACACATAGGATTTAAACTATAACATTTAAATAAATGACTGTTGTACATACTGTTGTACTGTTTCAAAATATTCTCGTATATGGCAATATCACTGATACTAACGTATTACTCGTCAGGAGGTTCCGGAGAAAATATACGAATCCGCTGAACATTAAGCAAAACATTGGCTTTTGGAAATCTAGAGGTGTGACCGGGTGCCTGGGAGGAGTAAACATTCCCTGTTCACCGGTCACATAAGCCACATAAGCCTCGAGTCCACAGACAAATGCAAGTGAGGTATCGATACTCGTCTCAGTGTAAACGAATCAAAGCTCACAATCGAACATGTAACACAATACATTATGCTGATTGTTAATTTTCGAAATATTGTCATTAGACGCGATTCCAGATATTCTTGTAAAACGACAGTAAGTAGTTTGTCCTGTATATGAACTGTTCATATGTTGAACACATCCTGGTATATCAAAGGAAATATGATATACAGTACACTTTGGAAATGCCTAAACTTTTGCTGTATTATTGAAGTAATAGTTGAAAAGAGCTTAATGTGACACGAAGACATAGTTTTAAGTTTTATGCCAAACGATTGAAGACGGAACGGTTATTTTTGTAACCCAAGTATGATCCGGTACCGCGATTCGAGACTAGAACATTTCACTTGCGAGTTCACCCATTTACCATTGTACGACCTCTTAGGGTACGGATCAATATCTAATTAGGTTTAAAATTATTGCGTAACAATTTTTGTTGAATTAACCAATTGAAACCATTACATATCATAAATGTATCAGCATATCACCTAATATTCAAAAATAACTTGCCCTATCTATCCAGGGGCAGAATTTAACAATTACGTCTCACTAGTCATTTGGATTAGTTGGAATCAAATCTGAATAGTCCGATGACGACCTCACAAGTGTTACTATGAATTACCAAATTGGCACATATTCACAAAATTGGTACAAAGATTACCAATTTGGTGGTTTTAGTAGTTTATTTATTTTTGTGTTTATATTTCCATGGTTATCTTGGTTTGAGTACAGAAAATGATTAAGGGATTGCCTAGGTAATTTTTAATGGGAAATGTGATTGCCCATAAATATATCAAGGATCGGGAAAAACAGTTACTTCCTGGTGTAAGGTACGACCCAGATCTGGGACATACGAGATCTTTTTTTTCGATATGCTCGCTGTAACTATTGAGTTATATGTTTTGAGATTGATAATATCAATAAAACAATTGTTTAAAACTCTTTTCTTCGCAATATCTGCAGACTTTATGAGATGACTCTTGAATTATTATTCATTTCATGTAATTCATGTGAACCACCTCACCAAAATGAACTGCAAAATGTAAGAGAAGACACTTGAAATATGATCCATTTCATATAAAGTACAATAAAACCCGATTTAAAAAATGAATTTAAAATAATTCTTGTTAGATTCCATTATATATGCTTTATCTGTATCATATAAATCAGACTCATATTTCAAACATGATGCTGGTCGTCCATCATTTCTTTACACTGTGTTGATGACTTACATTTGATTACTTATTTCCTTTTCTACTTACGGTTTATTTAAGCTAATTGAATTTCTAAGTAAAATAAAGAGCTTCTAACCATACGAGCGATACATCTTACTGTGCATTTATCTAAAACTAGCAATCAACTTATCGCTTTATATTGGGAATAGGGTCTACCTTTTAGATATTCGCTGCTTGAAGACATCCATTGTTATAGGCCACATTTGTAATAGAAAAATATACACATATTTATTATAGACAAATTTTTCCTAATTTTATTAAGTAACGGCTTTTGGTAATCTAATTACATTTTCGAAATAGTTGTACAGAAATATCTTCAAAGGCGTACTTACACCTGTTCATGTCATATTTTCCCGGTTTGATTTAGCATAATTTCCTTTCTAGCAAAATTCTATTTTGATTTTGAAACTTACTTCCGTTAGGACATAAACTTTTGGTTTTTGTTTAAAAGTCCAACATTTCCCTAATACTGAGTATCTAGATTTAATTTGTTTACAATTGTAAACATATTAAAACTGAAGAAACTATTTACATTTCCGCTATAATTTAATTTCCTAGCAATGATAATGGTAATGGTGAAATAGCATAAGATGGGGTATAATTTGTGAATTTGCCTTAGGATGTTATTCATATTGAACTGGCTGACGATAAAGTATATTTGTATTGGGTTTCCAATTGTCAAACACATTATATACTATATAGAAAATGATTACATAATAAGTGAGTCAATGTACATGAAAAACAAAAGGCATTTGAAACTATACTAACCGAAGTTTATTTACAATTAGATACTCCATCCCCGGAGAAATCTTTTTAAATATACATTCATCTCGTTCATAAAAAATTGCTTCGATCAATTATGAAATTCTTCTAAAGCTGAGATAGTAATCTTTTTTACAGTGGTTACTCTTAGACGGAATTTGGCTATACGTTTAGATATATTATTTGGCCTTGTCTGATACCACTTTCTCTAGAAAATTAATTTAAAACTGTAGCCCAACTGATGAAGTCAAATTGACATAAACGATCACCTTAAGCATTATAACTTTGGTATTATGTTTATAATATGCATTATAGGTACATAGAATTAGAAAGCTTAAAGGTTTTTTTTCGGTTTTTAACTTGAACAATGTGATGGTTATGGAAAACGCATAGTATGACGGTATTCACCACTTAACATTCCAGTTTTCTAAACCATGTAAATGGAACTTTTTGGGATACAATATCAGGCAAGATTACCAATACGTTTCTTGACTGGGTCGATTACGCATTTCTGAGCAGATATGGCTTTTTTGTTAACAACAACTCTTTTAATAGGAATAAACATTGTTCATCCATTGACAGTTTAAAAAGATAAGACAGGTCAATACTAGTTTGGTGACCTACTTAAAAATTGTAAAATAAATGTACAAATAATAAGAAAATAAGAGAATTTAATTTTGCTCGGAATCAAATCACATGTTGTTGGAGAACAAAACGACAGAGGAACGTTCATCTTAACTCCCTCAATATTCTTTAAAAATCTGTCAAACCGCTATGTAAACAAAAATGTATCTTCCGAACCAATTTTGGCTACCTACACAGTAAGATATTTGCCACCGGGAGCCTGACGTCTGTTTCGAGTTCCCAGTTCCGTTTAAGATAGACGAAACTAGGAACCAGTTACCAGTTCCTTTTTATACTTTGGTATCTGGGATTTTCTATATTTTTACCACCGAGTATGCGTCTCTGTTGGTGGACATTTTGTCCCGGGGGATACTTGTCGGTCAGTGAATACAATGAATGAATTAAAAGAGTACCAAATTGCATGGTGATACGGAGTCCAGTATAGAAAGGTGTCCTTATGTCGAGTCTACTTTTACCACGGCTCAGTCGGTAGCGCGCTCGACTCTGGATCGTGGGATCGTGAGTTCGAGTCCCGCCGGCGGCAGGTTGGTTTCCTGTCTTCCGGAAGAGACAGTAAAATCTGGAGGTCCCGTGTCACAGTAGGTGTCGGCACGTTAAAGAACCCTCACTGCTCAATGGCCGTAAGTGCCGAGCATAGGCTAAAATTTGAAGCCCTCACCGGCATTTGTTGATGTCTCCATATGAGTGAAATATTCTTGAGTGGGACGTTAAATAACAATAAACACACAAACAAACAAACTTTTACCACAGACTCGCAGAGATTGTTTGGTGCTCCTCGGGTTTCCCCAGCGAAATGACCAACTTATCATTTGTATAATAAAAATGACAAATTCTGGTACAGATATAATGATGCTTATGTACCTATACAAGTTGGTAGATTCGACTTAATGACATTTGTTACTGTTCATGTTCAAATAATATACCAACCATTTCAAAATGTTCTTTCAAAAACTGTTAAACATGTAATATATTAATAATTGATCAGGGGTTTATCAGCAATCTGTCAAATAAGCATTACAGTACCAGAAGCTGGGATCATCTGGATTCTAAATCATCTAACGTTGTTGACGGAATTGAGTGTACCTTGTATGGATTGATTTATGTTGGTGTGACAAAGGGACCCTTAAATAAAAGAGTATCTGGTCATCGATTTGAGGTTAATCATGGGGGTGACCAGGTACTCTATCGACAATTCAACTCCCCTGACCATTCCATTTTGTCTTTGAGAGTGCGTATAATTGAAAAAAATATATATACCACTGCACCAAAACTCCTACCTTAAGTACCCCCTCCTGTAGACAAAGTGAATAATTTTGGATTAAACAGCTTGATACTGTATACCAATATGGGTGTAATGATAATATTAAAAAAGTAGGCAATCTATCAAACCTACTGTGTAGTGGTGTTCATGTGACGGGACTTTTTAATTCTAACGTAAGACGTAAGCGAAGTCAAGGACATCGTTTATATAACAGACCCAACATACATGATGTCACTTTTTCATCTCTTTTACCTTACGTTAAAAAAAATGTGTTTTCATCACATTCGCATCAAACTTCATTTTGTTCCTTTTTCACTTCTTAATGAACTATTTGAAGAAGCGAGAATGAAACCCTACACGGATTCTTCAACCCCAGAATACACACTTATCTCCGTTATAATGGACATTGCTTATCACAGTCTGTTCAAGCCAACACGCGTTACAAACACCGATTGTTTTGAACAGAAATGTCTTTTCCTTAAACTTAAATTTACAAATAAAGGCATATTGGCAATGTTCTAAATCACAAAAAGTTCAGTCCTGTGTTCCGCCATATTTTAAATTGAAGACCACGCCTTGCATTCCATATAGCTATACACGTAGCATCGTATCCTAGCTATTCAATTACAAACGAGTTTTGCGGTGCTAGACATCAGCCATATTCTATACAACATATATTATGTGTTTATATTAAGTAAAATGTCTAAGTATGAAGCGTGTGTGCTTGATTCTGTTGTATCTTTAATTTCTAGTTCGCTGGGATATATCGCATTGACATATGTATCAAAATTGTCATTATTAATTGACAAAACGTCGTCGATATATCTAAATGTCAAATTAAAGGACACCGCTAACTTTTTCTTCTTTTGATTCAGCAGTTTCTGAATGAAGTCTGCTTCGTATGAATAAAGGAACAGGTCGGCCAATAAAGGAGCACAATTGGTTCCCATAGGAATGCCGACAGTTTGTTGAAAGACCACGTCTCCGAATTGTTTATTAGAAGAACTAGGGTTTAATACGAATTCTGGTAATCATACATACACACGTAGCTCACCTTCAAAATTACATGTCCGTATTACGCTCTTTTGATATACCTACACCCGGAGGAGAAACGTTAGCAATACTGTACAGTTGGTTATTACAGAAGCGGTGTAAATCAGATATGGATACACAAAAATTCTAAACAACTTTTAGAAAAGTTGAAGGCACATTGT